>JAPMOR010080547.1:0-17897 GCA_026543865.1 Argiope aurantia | reverse complement strand
TAATTGAAATAACTCACCAATTTGAATAAAACTCTCCTGTTGTAAAATAATTGCCGATCATCTAATTTACGTGATTAAGAATTTTTAAAGCATTTTTATGGGATTTTGAATGACAATTTTTAATTTAAAAAGCAATTTGAAAAACAAGTAGTTGATTAAAGCTGATGATATTGTTTAATTCTTAAAATATAATATCCTTTATGAACATTCTCTCTTTTTTTCTTCCAGAAATGGAGTTTATCAAATGTACACATTATTGGTTTATTCTTCTCGGTTTCGTGGCGTCATCTATCGGTCAAAATCTTAACTACCCAGGCGATGTATGGGCTGGCAAACAGCTGGAAGGTCCGAATCTTGTAGAGATGATCATGCTGGGACTGGCCGGCATCCCTGTCTACCGGGCGGTCGGAATGCTGCTTCCCCTGCTGATGGGGAAGCGACTTCAACCGAATTCGAAGGACTCGGGCCGGGTTCTGAATCGCCATCGGACAAGAAGGGACTTGGCCTACGCACAGCAGTTGCTGGATCTGCTGATATCCGTTGAAACAGCTTTGGAAAAATACGGCGTGACGGAGCCGCAATGCCAACTCAAAGCAACGTGCGAGATACATAAAAGGAATGCCAACGCCATCAGTATGAATCCTTCGCAAGCAAATTTTATTAAGCTTGTGAGGTAAGAAGATGTAGATTTATTCCCAGATTATTCTTTCAATCCTTTGCACTGCGATGTCTCTTCTCAGATACCATTCAAGATGCGCATCATTTCAACATTTAAAGCAATCAACAAATCCTTGTATTATATGAATATTTATGAATCGAATAATTTTTCGGTGTACAAATGGTTAATTTGATTGCATTTAGTTTATTACAGTAAAAACTTGCTTTCATATCTGCGATAATTATACAGTACACTTCCGAGTATCCAGTTCGATACTATCCGGCCTAGTTTAGTTTAGTTATAATAACGTCCCGTTTGAAGCAACACAGGCTATTTTGGGACGGACCTCGTCATTTTGAACCGCGGGCAGATGACGAGGACGACACCTGGACTGGCATCCCCTCTTCACACCACACCACACCACACCAGCGAGAGGGCGTTTGGTCAGGACGGATTTAACGTGCAACAGATCCCCTTACACGACGGTTCTTCGGTGGAATCGGGTCTCGAACCTGAAACTCTCCGGTTCCGAAGCCGAGACTTTACCACAAGGCCACCGCGTCCCCTTCTATTCGGCCTAATTTTCTTTTATCGTAATTAAATGAGGAAGGCAATTCATTACTAGGGCAATATTGCCAAGGCATTGGTAATAGACGTCTGCTACGATCCTATTACGTGTTGTGCGCAAAATACAAGTTGTGGCACGAAAAGAACAGCGTTCTGCTCGTTGTTCATTGTTTTGTCAGTGTTTAACTGAAGTATTTAAAAACTCTGTCAAAAACTGAAAAAAAAACCCTGCAAGTTTTGGCTCTTATCTAAGGGTTACCGCTTCATATCTGTGTAATTCTTTACCACTGAAAAATAAAACCAGTTTGAGCCAATTTTCTTAAGAACTAGGCCTACGATTTACGTTGATGTTTTGTTTACGTTTCTACATGGAAGTTCGGCATTACAGAATTCATGTTAAAATGTGAATAGTTTGTGTCTTAACTTACTTTTTCTCTAATAAATTCTCGAAACATTCAGTACAATATTTAAACATAGATAAACTATCAGCATGCAGCCTTCTATTTTAACACGACATGTTACCGGCAACTGCTTCTATGATTCACCGGGCCACGGCCGCGTTCACATTCTACATGGCTTGAGATAAATAGAGGACTTAGAAATGAGAAAATACGCATTATAACAGTGAATTTTGAAATAAAAATCGTGTTTTCTGATATTGGTTGGAAAGAAAGTTAATCAAACTCCGGTCTATTCAGCTTTTTTGTCATCCGGTCTGTTTTTCCGCAACATTAAGCCAGATGCTGAACTAAGCGGGGGTGTGCTGTATGTTGCCTTTTTAAAAAATATATAGGGGCAACCTCTATAAAGACTGTAAAATTGTTGCCTCCCCCGCGCTTCTACCGCCTAAACTTCTTAAGTATATACATTTAATCTTTAATTTGTTCTATTTTGGCGCAATAATTTATTTCGTCAACAATATATATTAGCGCTTATGGTAAACACAAAGGGAAATGATATGCCTTAGATAATAGAAACTTTTGGTAAAGAAGGCTAAATCTTTCACTCAATCCCAATATCGTTTTGTTTTACATACGATTCTTTTTTTTTTATCTTGGGGAAAGATTTCAACTGTAAAAAAAAGTTTGAATTTTAAAATCGTTGATAATTTAAAATTTTAGATCCCCGCCCCTTTCCTCGTGGCACTTTGCTGCTGCTGATTCTGAGATTATTTGTTTTCACGTGATTCATTAGGGCACTTCGAAAGAATACGAAAACACGAAATTTCCATTTCATAACTTCCAGGAAAAGACACATTATAAAATATTTTTAGGAACACTGAAAACTAATTACCGAAATGAAAAATACCGTTACAAACTATACAACAAAAAAGTAATTTAAAAAATGTTACAATCCAAGAAAGCATTTCACATTAACTCAGTTGGTATCATTTAAAAGATGTTTCAGATCATGTAAAAATCTTTGTTATAAAATTTCTGGAATTTATCAATTAAGAAAGCCCACATTTTTAATTACTTAAAATTGCAATTCAAAAAATTCTTTCGGATTAACGCATTTTTATCATCCTATTTAAGTCAAATTTTTAAAAAAATGTAAAGTCTAATATTTTACCAAGCAGAGTGGTTTCAATAGGTACATATATGCATTCGATTTTATTATTACGTTAGCACTAAACTTTCGGGAACTGCCGTTTGATGGGATTCATTACCGTGTTCTAAAATAAACAGATGATTTTTCTGTCGTGTTTTATTTTTTTTAGAACAAAACCTACACAAAAAATGACTCCAAATTATATTTCATTAATATATTGTTATTATAAAATTTACTACTTTCATTTGTTTTCAAAATTATAAATATCCTTTCTCCATTTCAGCGAAATGCGCAGAGAAATTCGAAATCCAAGAGTCGTTCCCCTGGCAAAGTACGTGTTCGAATATTACGAAGAAGCCGCCGAGAGAGGGGAGCAGCAGAATGATTGTGGAGAGATGTACCCCAAGTGTGAGGACTCGATGGACAGCATCTTCCGGAGGACCAAAGGCAAAAAATCCCGAAAATTAAAATAAGATATACAGAATTCTTTTTCTGCAAAAAGAGAGAGATGTTACAAATCTGTTATAAATCTCGGGGGCAACAAATATATTCAGGAATTCTAGGATGAGGCGATTGAAAGGGTAATCAACATCGAAATGAGTAAAGGTGCATCCTATTCATTCAAATATCTTCTTCAAATAAAGGATTTTACATACAATGCAGTGAAAAATATTCTCCCATCAAACTTTATTTATCTGATTTTGAAATTAAGCACAGAGCACAGAGAAGCATTTGCTAAATTTCGGATTAGACAATCGATATTTTTCTAATTTAAAATGGCACATCCAATTTTGGTTCTCAAATAAGCAAGTATAAATTATTGCAACGTGTAAAAAAGGCGGAAAAAATGCGGAAAAATTCATCAAAATATAGATTAGGAAGAAATGATTGCCAGGAATATTTTTGTGATACCACTTGCATATTTAATTGCTAGGTTTAACATGCATTATAAGTCTGGCATGTCCAGAAAAAATAGGAATAGACCTGAATTTTTTTGAAAAAGTGGATTTCTTTTTTGGAAAAAAAGTGGCAAATTGGATGGAGGGATGCATGAAATTCAACAAATTTATGGACAAAACTATCTTGTAAAGAAGAATGTATTAAGAACCTATTTTTATAATTTTCTTTAAACTAGAAAATACTGATAAAAGGAAGGAAGTGACTGATAAAAAGAAATAGATCGGTTCTATTTACATTCATTTCACTATCATTCTTAAAATCACGCTACCTTTTCTTTTTTGTCTCGTGTTTTATATGTTGAAATTTTTTTGTGTGGGATTTCGCGAAATGGAATATTTAATACAATTTAAATTTATCCTTTTTAGAAAGAATTGAGAAATTATAATTAGATTTCTTGATGTGAACAATATAGAAGAAATACGTAAAATTTTATAAATTATGAAAAGCACTTAATAAACTTGAAATAGCCGTTTATGTTTTTCGTAAAAAAGTATCTTGTTTAAAAAAGTAATTTTTTTTTCTCAACCGAAATGTTAATTCACCCAGCTCACTTTTTTCTTTTCTTTTAACCTTTCCACCGCCGTAATCTGCACATGATTCATGATCAAATTATCATATTTTTGAACTCACGTCAAATATGTGATCTTGTCAAATGTATGATCTTATCAAATGTGGGATTCTAAATAAGAATATGAATATTTCTTCCTTCAAACAAATGTTTCCCACTGTGCTTTTGTAAGTCATCAGTTTAGCTTCATATGATCTTAGTATGGTATTTTTTGATCATTATACTTTTATTTTGTGTAATCTTATTTATTAACTTATTTATTGTTTCATTGAATTTCAGCTTTGTAAATAAAATGTTTTTCAAGTCAATGCAGTTTGTAGCTTTTTATTATACATTTCTATTAAAACTTTGTAAAGATAAAATTTTGCAATCGGTTTTTCATTCTTTTTCTACAATTTATATGTTTATATACATTTAATAACAATACGCTATTAAAATCGTCGTCATTTTATTAAGTTTTAATTTTTTTCCGGTGGTGCAACCTGGTTTGGTTTCGTTATATCAACGTCCCATTTTAAAGCAACCCTAGGGCTATTTTGGGATTGACCTCATAATTTTGAACCGCGGTCAGATGACGACGACGACGACGGCAACTTGGCAATAAATTCATAAATTAATTTAATTATGTTTCTAAGAATGAATTATTCATAAATCTAAAACTAATTAAGGAAAAACAGGACAACAAAATTTTGAATCTCTACATTTCATTTAATTTGCAAGTTATTGCTTATTTGCAAGTTAAATTGCAAGTTATTGCTTAGTCTAACACTTAAATACTTGTTCCATGAAACTCTTAATCTAAATCTTACGCCAGCACTTAGCACCACCTACTTAATGTCGTCCTAAGTAAGAAAGAATCAGATTTGCAGAAAAACTTAGTAACTAACGTATGATCACTTACTCCTTTCAGCGAAGAAATAAAAGATAAAAATTGAATTTATCAAAAGGGTTATTTATACAATACTATCCTTTCCAATCCTAGTAAAAAGAGAAAGATAGTTGCTGTGGATTAGTTTAGTTTAGTTTAGTTATTGAATTGAACCGCGGTCAGATGACGAGGACGACATCTGAGCTGGCATCCCCCTCTCCACACCACGCCACACCAGCGGGAGGACGTTTGGTCTGGACGGATTTAACGTGCAACAGACCCCCTTACACGACGGTTCTTCGGTGGAATCGGGTCTCGAACCTGAAACCCTCCGGTTCCGAAGCCGAGACCTTACCACCAGGCCTTAATCGTATGAAGCTTGGCGATTAATATCCCGAAAATCGAAATTTAGGCGCGTTTTTTCAAACCGATTGAAACAAATTTTTTCACAGAACTACACTTTAGTCCCAAAATTTTAGATAGTTAAATCCTTGCGTTTTTGAGTTATCGCGTTTAAATGTTTCGGAAAATACAGACCGACAGACATTCAACCTCTTGTTGAATTTAGCTCGAAATTTGATAGGTGTTTACATTATAGATGTCAAATCTATGTACTACATTTTATCCATCTAGCTCTCTTCGTTTTGTAATTATCGGGTTAATTGTTATGCATGGCACTGGTGTACAGCAGTAACGAAATATTAATGTTTGACGTGAATTTAGCGTTTTGGGATTCGAACAGTCGGATAGGCTGATTTCCTTTCAATAGATTTCGCTCAAAACTTGAAAGACATTTACAAAATTTGGTATGAAGGCCATATATCAATTTTCATCCGTTTAGCTGAAAGTATTTTTGATTTATCTTTGTCATATAGAGATCTGAAATTAGTTTACTTTAGTTTAGTTATATTAACGTCCCGTTTGAAGCAACACTGGGTCTATTTTTGGGACGGACCTCGTCATTTTGAACCGTGGTCAGATGACGAGGACGACACCTGAGCTGGCACCCCCCTCTCCACACCACACCAACTGGAGGACGTTTTATCAGGACGGATTTAACGTGCAACAGACCCCTTTAAACGACGGTTCTTCGGTGGAATCGGGTCTCGAACCTGAAACCCTCCGGTTCCGAAGCCGAGACCTTACCACCAGGCCACAGCGGCCCATCTGAAATTGGGGATTTGTCAAGCTCTCGAGTTCGAATTCTTTTCACGATTACACTTTCTCTATACTTTGTATACGAAAAATTAAGAAAGTATAAAAATAATATTAACAATAAATAATATTTTTACGTAAAAGAAATAAAAACTGTATAGAACAGAACATTTTTTTTATTTTCCTAAATTGGACAAAATCTTCATCTCATTCAGAGATATTTTGCGGCCCTAAGTAGTGTACATTATGAGGTTTCCCTTTTAAGAAGAGGGCCATACTTCAGCACATTTTTAACACGCTGAAGATTTGTTTTAGTTTAATATTCCCTTAACTTTGTGAATATGTATTTGCTTTCGTTTATCTACGGCTCTACACTGTTTGGCATCCGTGTTTGTGCACAATATCATCGGGAAAGAAGTTCGTCGTTTAAAACAATTCTAACAAGAAATTGAACATAATGAAATATATAGGAAATTGAAAGATTATAGCTGATAAAATATTAATATTATCCCACTATTTTAATCATTCATGGAATTTGCATTTTTTACAAACTAGATTTCACAATTAAGAAAATATAATTTTTTAACCCATACGCTTGTGGCCCAGGCAGCTAGATGCCTGATCTGCCAAGTTGGAAATTTACCTCTAAACTCATTGAAAGCTGATTAATTTATATAATATGAATGCACCTGAAGAAGAATTAAAAGAGAATAATTTGACGAAATCAAATCAGTTAAGGGTTGACTTGAGGGCTAAAAGTATTTTCTTAAAATTAATTTAATTTGCTTAAGGGCTTAATATATTTGCTACTTGAATCAAGCTGGCCAGAAGAAAGCTGCATCAAGTGTAATCTACATTCAAGTTTTGGAAGCACACTTATTAGCCAGGAAATTTTCCTGACATTACTCGTTTCTTTGACCATTATCTAAAAAAGTTTACCTAAATTAAATTTTTTAAAGAATGATTTGGGTTTAACCATGTCATAAGAATGTTCCCTAGATTTTCAAGAATCTCAATTCAGCGATAAATCAAATTTCCTCGATACCTTTTTGGAGCTTTCATCATCAGAAGCTGGATAGAAACCTTCCTGCCAAGCTACCTTGATGAAAAAAATCTACATTCGCTCTTATTACATAATTAGTTTTAATCGAAATATCTGTAATTGGTTATAGCCTATTTTTCATTTTCTGTAATCACATATATTTGTATTATTTTTAATAAAACTGCTTAGAATGTAAAAATTTTGAAAATATTTTCATCTTTAGCAATTAGAAATAAAGATATTAGTTAACAAGGTTTTTTGTAAATATCGGTTTTTTTTGTCATAAAATTTAATTTCGTTTTATTAATTGTTTCAACATGCGTTTCTTAAGTAATAGTTGGCTCAGCTCCCGTATACGGCCTCCGCCAAATTGGCGAGAAATTTGGCAAAACTTGGCGATAAACTGTAATTTCTGGCTGCAGTCATCGGCATATGTATTCTTCTTTATGGTAACCTTAAACCTTAGAACATATTCAGTATTTTTATGTTGTTTTTTTATAAGAAGCAGCTCACAAATACAGCTATTAACTTTTATAAACTATGCTTTTAAAATGAAACAAATATGAATGTCTTCATGAGAACATATTCAGCATGAAATTAAGAAATCATTTTTAAAAATCGGAGCAAAAATAATTTCGTCATCATCATTTAATACGAATTTTGAGCATTTCATTATACTTAAAAGCAAGTGAGCATTTCATCATGCTTCATTATACTTATAATTAAATAAATCGTTTCATTTGGATCTTTATCATAAATATTTCAATACCCCCCCCCCCGACTTACGCTCGTGTATTTTGTCAGTCCTAGGATTAAGTCCTAGGCTTCAAAAATTAGAGTCAATAATCACAACATTTATCTGAATTATTTAAAATAAAAAAGGGGGGAAGCGCCACCCCCTGACTTATAGTCTAGTGCATTTTGTCAGTCTTAGATATAAGCCTAAAGTGGCTTCAAAACTTCCGGGTAAAAATCACAACATACTAAACACGCATTATTGGCGACTTCTTGGCGACAAAAATGGCGCCACTACGCCGTATACGGGAGCTGCTCCTAATAGTTTTTCTTATATTGTTTCATAAACAATTTTGATCTAAATAAAGACTAAATAATTTACATTCATCAATCAATCAAACATTATTCGATTAATGGCACTTTATTTACGTTATCTTCAATCTTTATGCTTTTGTATTGCTCAATTTTATTGGATGGAGTAGATGAATATATCAGAAGGGGGTGATCGCGCTATAAAGATGCATGCACCTAGTGTGAAGATTTCAAAAAAAAAAAAAAAAAAAAAAAGCCTTTTCCAAAAGAAGAGTATAATTAATATTTTTAATCTTCAAACTAATGAAATATTTGAAAATAAAATTCATCAAAATTCAGATATAAATTCAAATATTGATCACACTGAAATAAAATCAAAACTTCTAGAAATTTCAGTACTGATATTTGTCGGTAAAATGGATGCTTCTGTAATTTTAGAAAATATTTAAGGACAGAGACGTTATCAATTGCCTCTGTCCTTAACTGATGGCTTATCACTTGTGATAAAATATTATAAGCAATCTATGAAAGGCTGTCTTCCATTTAGAAGCTTGATTTAACAAAACAACTGATGTTATTTTGAATCGTTGCTTTCCGCACTCGAAGAAAGTTCCGAAGCAAGCGAGATGTTTTGCTAAAAATTACTAGATTTAGAATGTTCTGAACGTTTCAGATAACTTTAACTGTAATTTAAAAGCGTTAAAAATTTCAAAATTAGAATACAGTAACTTAACACATTAAATTGTAGTAAATGTAATATAAGAAAAACTGCAGAAAAATATGCGAATTCCTATGGGTTATATAGCAAAATTGGAAATGAATTCTTTGTTCAAATCAACTTTTGTGAATTTTACATTCAAAAGCAATGGTAACAGATAAGTTTGGGAACAAGTTGTTTAATCCCATTAGTAATTTCAAAATATCTAAATATATATAAGTCAAAGCACTTACCTGTAAATTCAAATAAAAGCAAACATAATAACATTAAGGTATGCATCTTATACAACATTAAACCATTTGCAAGATTGAGCAGTTACGTAGATTTTCTCAATTTTTCAAGCTGCGTATTCCTAATTGATTTTAATCGCACAAAAGCCAAAAATGGCCATGCTGCCCAAGCGCATTCCTATGAGCACTATTTACGTAAAAAGCGTTTAAAGCTTCATAATTCATCATGTAAATCAACTTTCATTCGTCTAATAATTCAACCAGCGGTAATGGTAACCCCAAAACGTTCTCGCATATTCTCTAAAAAATGAGTTATCTCATTGCATGGAATTGGCGTAGAAACAAACTTTGATGTGGATTTAGCACTTTTATTGAATCTATCGTATGGCGCGTTTTCCGTCGATTAATCCCTGTCATGGGTAAAAAATATCTGAAAATCAAATTTTTATTTTAGATGCCTTTTTCCAAGCTGATTCTAACAAGAATGTAGCACTTCTTGCCACAAAACTACAAACCAAATTTGGTGTATTTAAGCCATTGCGTTTTTGAGTTACCGCGTTTACATGTTTCAAAAAGTAGAGGCGGACAGGTGGGTCATCCCTTGTTGGATTTGGCTCAAAATTTGAAAGGTGCCTGCGCTAATTATTCGAAATTTATAAAATGACTACCCTAATAACTATAGATGCTAAATCTGTGAACCGAATTTTATTCATCTTACTTTCCTTGTTTTGTAGACATCTTTTTAACTTCTATGCGAACAGCCGAAACAACAGACATTCTCAGAATGGAGTTACTTCAAAATTTAATAGAAATATACAAATTGGCTATAAAGACCGTGTGCAAGATTTCATCAATCTAGTTCAATTTCTTTTTTAATTATCTTTGTCACAGACAGACAGATGTTTTCCGAAAATGTGTTTTTCAAACTCAGGGAAGTCTAAAACGGGAAGATTCGTCAACATCCCGATTTCGATTTTTTTTTTGACAATTACAATAGTTTTTCTGTACTTTGTTTACGACGAAGTATATTAATGTCCCGTTTTAAATCAGCCCTAGGTCTGTTTTGGAATATACCTCGTAATCTTGAACCCCGATCAGATGACACATGAGTTGACAACCCCTCTCCAAATTTCCACATCACAGTTTGGAAATTGATTTTGGCCAACAGCGTTTGGGCCCGACGGATTTCATGTGTACCAGAACCGATTACACAACGGTGGAGTGGTAATAAAGTAGAATCGGGTCACGAACCTGAAACCCCCCAGTTTTGAAGTCGAGATCTTACCCCCAGGTTACCTCGTCCCTCGAAGAAGCAATGAATTCAGACCCACCAGGAGCGTTTCTAAAGTATCAAAGTCTCGTTTTAATGCTGGAGTGGCTTTTCTCAATTATTCCAAACTAAATTGTAATAATTTACTTTGTAATGATGATTAATGATTCAATTATACAAAGACGATTCATTCGGTTAAAATTTAAATCGCCAGTTGAATAGCAGAAGACCGATTAAATTCTTGATCAAAACTATATTATCTTGAAATACATAATATGAAATTAATGATTACTTTTGATTTTGTCAAAAATATTTCATATTAATTCTATAACTAATATTTGCCAATAGATTTGATATATCCATCATAAATTTCTGTTCCTAATCCCACCTTGCCAGTTACCTATAAAATTTTATGCGTTATTTAAATATAAAAGTTTTTTGTTGAATAAAAACTGAAAATGTCGGTTATAATTCAGCTTTATTACAAAATAACGCGTTCCGATATCTAGAAATAAGAAACAATTAAGGATAATCTTTCTGTTGCCTTTCCAGATTAATTTTTTTAAAAAATCTAAAAATTCTTAACATTTTTTCTTTGAATTACAATTTTTTTTCCTTCATACACAGCCAAAAATCTTCGGAAAAACAGCATGAAGAACATTTTTGTTTCACGTTTCCTTTATACGGCATAAGTCAAGTGATTAGGGTGTGATTTTTAAAAAAAACGAAATTCATCATTGTTCCTAATCATTACATTTCAGAATGAACGTTCTATCTAATTATAATTCAGATAGAACGTGTGTACCTTGCTTATTCCTACCGTCCAGCAGCTAAGCCTATCACTATATTTCGTGTTCTGGCAAACTTGGTCACCACTTAATAAAATGGTCGAAGAGAGAAATAGCACATTTATTCGAGCCAAAGGATAAATGTTAGATAAACTGAATGAAATGTATCTCGTGGGGACTTTCATTCTTCTTTTTCGGTCCTTCAATTCTTTTTAAATGAAGAATATAATTTCTGCTGTATCAAGAGTATCATTAAGAAAAAAAAGCAGCGCCTGCCAAGGAAGTGTACATAATAAACGACTTTATCTTATTAGATCAGATTCGGTTCATGGTCTGGTTCATTTTGATTCATGAAATGTCACAGCAGAGATAAGCGTTTCTGTGAGGATGGCAGAATCATTTATTCGTTATGCCGTAAAAACCTATTTAATTCGTAATGTTATCGGAAAGCTTAAAAAAAAAACAGGGATATAATCATAAGATTTCTTTTTCATGAATCAATATCTAAAATTTAAGTAGTTAAAGATCATTTTAATTTGATTCTTGGTTATTTAATAAGCTTCTCAGCAATTTTCCAGATTTAAAAGCATGTGAAAAAATAGGAGCATTTCTGATTCTTTCACTGTCTTCTTTTATATCCATCCTAGAACATGTTTCATAGAATAGCTAAGAAAATCCTACCAATATTTAGAATCGTTTCCCGTGGAGTCTAAAATTTTGAACATGTCTTCAATTTTGATGTTTTGACAGTTTCTTTAAAATTGTCAGAAGAGCTGATTTAATGCCTGTTAAAAATTGTTAGCAGAAAACTTGCTTTATTATGCACTTTAATTCGAATAGTTTCATGTTTACTTAAATGGAATATTATCATCAATTTCTTCTTCATTTCCTAGTATTTAAGTTTTGTATGTTATGGATAATAATATGCTATTTTCATAATTTAGGCTCATTTGTATGTTCACTTAATTTAATTTTAATTCCAAGAGAGTGTTGCCATCTATAAGTGAATCTAATAGAAGGCTGTTTCTAAGTGCTCATGATATTTACAAAATAAATTATAAATTAAATATTGCAAAGTAAAACAAAAATGAAAATAAAAGAATCCATTTTTCAACAAAGCGATACAAATATGATTTAAAAAATTGTTTCTACTTTCTTGTTTACGAAGTATACAAAGGAAAAATATTGTAATCGTCAAAAAATTCGGACTCCCGATTTTGACTTATTTACAATATTCAGACTTCCTTCAACCCGAAAACCACATTTTTAGAATTGAGTTTCTCTGTCTGTCCGTCTTCTGTTTGTGCGAACGTGATTACTCCAAAATGCTTTAGGCTAAATGAAATCTGATATATGACCTATATATACACAACTAAAGGAAAATATATATATATATAAAATTCACATAAAACACACTCAAATCAAAGAGTATTCACAGAAAAGTAAAAGAGAGAATACTCCAATTATTTGTCAAAAAAAGTTGAAAAATTTAAATTTAAAAATAATCATATACATATAGGAAATGTCGATATTAATGAAAAATTTATAAAGGTGTCAGCGTACTTGAACTGAAAAATTAAATTTAAAATAGTTTTTTCTTTTGTTTCTCAAAAGTTCTACTCACATAGCAGAATAAATACAATTGAGTATTTCACAGCAATCCGGAAAGCTATTAATCGTTTAATAGAAAACGGCCTGTACTGAATACCTGAAAGAGATTTCAAACTATGAAAACGCAGGTAAGTATGAGAACAAAAGAAAAAAAATAGGGCCAGTCCTATAAAACAAGCAAAACGAGAATTTATTTCGAATTTTCTCAAGAATTCTACAACTATTTTCACATTACGACTATTAAATACAGCTACTATTATTTTAAATTTGAGTAGACAATGCAAATTTAAAAACCATATAGTTTATTCAATGACAAACTAATTGTGTTTAGTATATGAAATGAAAGATATTTATACGAATTGAAAATAGTGCGATTGTTCTATTATTAGAAAATAAATTTTGCATCTGAAATAACACCTGAGAACATAACCAAGCCCGAGCGAGTTAAAACAGAGCTGTTGATTTATTATGACGAAAATTAAAGGCTGGAATTTCCGAAAATAGCTAACAATATTTAATTTCCCAGCCTCCAGAAGCGATTTATTTTCTTTACACTAATCATAATTTAAGAATCAAAAATAGATTTCGATTTTAACTAAATGAGTAAATGATATTGTCATCTCATAATTCGTAAAACATAAATTTTGGAAGAAACAAACATTTTTAAGTTAATAGAATCATCTTAGTTTTCATCATAACAGATCTAATAAAAACAGTTTTCACATAGAATAGCACCTTTCACAAAAAATAGTTTTAATTTGGAAGTTTTCTTTTCAATGCACTTTTATTAGTGTAATTTTAAAATCCGATTAACCTCACCTTTTTAAGCCTTTATTTTAATATTTATATTATTACAATAAATAATAAAATAAAAATTTATTATTTATGGGGTTTTTTGAAATAAATTTTTTCTGGAATTGAATATCAAATGTATCATGCACATAAAATAAAAATTTAATTATTTAATTAAAATAATATATTAATTGTTAAATAAGCTATGAAAATATTAAAATAATATATTATTATCAAAGAACAGAATCATTCAAAATTGAATTTTTGCATGTTCTTTTGGAAAATTAAATGACACCATAGAATACATTACAATTCTATCTAAGTTAACTATCTTTAACGAGTATAATTGTCATGGAAAAAGTACAACATTTTGCATTATGACGAGTTTATTCGTTCAGGAGTAATAAGTAGTGACAATTTTCAGTTTGATTTACAATTTTAATAAAAACTTGAACATATTCGTAAGTTTTAAGATGTTAATAATATTTTGAGGCCAAGTCGAAAAATTTAAAGAAACATATAAAAGATTATTATGCATTGTACCATGCTTTTCTTAATAACATCCACTAACAGCAAATTAAAACAACGAATTCATTTTTGATGTTTCTTTTCGTTCATATGCAAAATGTATGTTAGTTTAAGTAAATAAATAAAAGTGATTATTGAAATAAAAAAATAAAAGTCATTTTTCATTGCACTATAATTTCATATTACACATATTCTGTATTTCACGAGTATACTCGTCATCGCTATATTTCTACGACAGAATTTAGATACTCATTTTCCAGAGAGATCGAAACAGTCAAAACTGGTTAAAAAGCACTTAGTGTAATGACATCGGAAAACATTTAAACAAAATCTATATGAAAATATTTCTGTATTTATGAAAATATATCCAAATCCCGGAAATTCTATTGAATGAAGAAGCCACTGACGATGCTACATTTTCTTTTTTTTTCTTTTTTTTATTACGATGCTCTCAAATTTTTCTGGTCTTGAAATTCGAATCACCTAGGAACATTTTCGTCTTTATAAGGAACAATTTTAGCTCAATTCTCTTGGAATAGCTGGAAACTGTCCAAACAAGCGAGAAGTTTCAAGTACTTCCGATCGTCAGAAAAAGAACGCCACTTCCGCCGATATTTTGTTCTTAATATCCTCCAAAGCATCTCTTACGAGCTGTCTCCAAAGAAATCTGAAAATGCGCTCGCCCGAGTGTGGAGATAATCTTTGTAAAACGGTCCCGAAAAAAAAAATTATGAGTTCTTTACCTTGAATCGCACGCTTGACCTATGCGAAGTGTAATGGCGGAGCTCTCTTTGTCGCAGATGGTTTAGTGACCTCAGCGTCTCCACCCTGTAGATTGAATTTTTGTATAAAAGAGAAGAGAATTTCAGAGAGCAGCATATTCGTGTTTTCATCGAGCTTCACCACAGGAGGAAACATTTGAATGAGAAGGTGCGTATGTTTCATGCACATCTTTCCTATGCAGTAGCATTTCAGCTCTTTCTTTAGATATCGGTTACCGGTAGATAGATTTCTTTAGATCGGCTCACCGATGCCAATCAAATTCTTTTCTTACTTCAGTACAATGGCATAATTATAGAATGGAAAGATTGCATTAATGGTGGATATATTAAGAGGTCCTTTAATAAAAAAATAATTTAAATAAATTATTAAATAATGATCATTTAAATAAAAATTAATTATTATAACACCTTTTTAAAATGGACTGAAGAGTAGGGCTGTGCTGATTTTCGATTTATCGAAAAAAATTGATATTTTTGAAAAATCATTTTTTTTGTTGCCAGTTTTTGAAAAATATCTATCTATCGAACTTGTTATCATGAATAACAGTTCACGATGAATCACGATACAGTAAATCGATATTCACAATTAATTTGCGTTTTCGATTTCGTTTTGATAACCGGTTAATGTTTATTTTTGTTGCTCTTTATTCTTATTAACCTCTATACAGAATTTTTGTTAATATTTCTATAAATATTGTCATATTCTGATATATAAAAATGCTTCGTTTAAGCGCATTGTTATAAACTGTAACATGTAGATATTCTTCGTCATTGATACTTTTTATTAAAGGGGGTTTAAAATTATTTTCTAACTATTTCTATTCAAAAGATAACGAATATTTTTTTTTAAAAAAATTAAAACTTCCTTTTCTTTCAAGACGTTCTGATCATTCAATATGTTAAGAGATGCTATTTATAACTTATAATAACTATAGATATATATTGATGTCATAATATATCGAAAAATATCGATTTGTGTTGGATGATATATCGCGATGAGGAAGTTCCGTCATCTCCCAGCCCTACTGAAGAGTATAAAATAATTTCTCCTAACGCCATACAGATTGTCCTGAAAAGTAATGATTATGAATATTAAAAAATCACAATCGTTATTTAAATACTTATTACATCAAAATTTTTTATTTAAGCAATTTTTTTCGATTTTTGGTCTCTTGTGCTTGCCATCGATTTTAAGTTAACTTCCCGATAAGATACACCATAAGACAAAATTTGCACCTCATAAGAAAGCGAGTTAATATTACATTGCTCTGCGTTTAAAGTTTTAAATCTATAGCTCAATGGGTCGTTAGTATAAAATTGATAGCAAAATTTCTACCGAAGATACAAACAAATAAAAAAGAAAGTGTTAATTAAAATGTCTTGATAAAAGGTATTTGAATTGACTGAAATCGAAACTGGAATTTAACTGCAGAATAATTTAACAATAATAACAAAAATTGTAAATAACTGTGCCGAAATCCTAAATAAATGATGCATTATTTGTTTTCCCCTTCTGAATTACAAATATACTTAAAAGCAAACTATTTCAAAGAGTGCGCTAAGATCATACAATGCTTTATAATTAGAAATGAATTTGATTTTCTAAAGATTCTGGTCTGTAGGTTTACCGATATCCAATTTAGTCACAGCATCATTGACATTTTTCTTGGATTTCAACAGAAAAAGAGTTTTTTTCATTTCTTTGTTTGATTTAGAATCAACCTTTTAAAAGTGTATTCTCATGCTTTTCATTTTCACAGGCGTTTGTTAAGTCTAAAGTTGAAAGATTTCATGAAGTGAGCGGAACAGTGCAGATTTTTGACTCTAGCTATTTTTTCTTGGATTTCCCCTGGATTGTTCCCATTATTTGTTTTCCCCTGGATTTCCCCTTGTCTGACGATTTTATTTTTTTAGTGACATTAAAAATTGCATAATTTCTAGGAAAAATTTAATTATAGAAGGATTCTGTTTACCCCTAGAAAATCTTTTTAATGAAGAATACAAGCTTTCAATATAATAGGAAGAAGAAATTGAAGTTGAGTTTCCTCTTTTGATTATTTTAATATATATTTGTGATTTGGGATACAAATAAAGGTGTTTCAACGAAAAAGCGATAATGACAAGCGATAGAAATGATAAATTGTTCATTCCTTTCCCCAAGATATTTTTTGAATTGTTTCACGCTTGTAAAAATAGAATTTTGTAATTCATTCTTCCGACATTTCGTAATATACTTGAATTTTGAAATTAAAAAAAAAAATTTCACACCGCACAATGCTACTACTGATCAGAAATACAGAACAAAATGAATATATATATATATATATATATAATTTGTTTGAAAAGGGTTATGTATTCCCAATGACAGTAAATTTCTGCTCAAATACTGTTTCCTGGAATAGTATACTAACTACTGTTTCCAGGATTTAATCCACAATTAATCAATTATTTTAATTAAATTTTATGCATAAATTTTATGCATTGTCAAGTCTACACGGAATTTGTGAAAAAGCGAATTCGATATTCCATAATATTTACAATAATGAATTATAAATTTAAAATTAAAAAAACCATTGTTAAATTTAAAAAATTTAGTACTTTTTGGTGCTTTAATAAAAAGGTATTTAAATGAACTCTTTTTTATATATATATATATATATATATAGTATACCTTCAGTTTCGGAATTTTAATTTTCCTATGTAGAATCGCGTGCTCTAATCAATCCCCACTTTCCACAATTTTTTCCAAACTTTTGAAAAAA
>JAPMOR010080544.1:253372-279602 GCA_026543865.1 Argiope aurantia | reverse complement strand
CAATGAGAGCTCAATCTTACAACTGGCAAGGACTTGGATGGCAAAAATCATCCCATATGACGGAAAATTCGTGTACCTATATCACGGGTACATCTCGGTAAGTGGAATAGTGAAATAAATCAAAATTGATTATTTTCAAACCATAGATTTTTAATTTCATTGGACTCTTAAAGGTATTTAGAGTCCAAATACAATGAAAGCCTTGGAACAAGTGTAATGTCATTGCGATATTATATTTTTTCGGATAATTAACAAGAAAAGAGTTCTCTTCAAATTATGGCTTTATTTTTTACTCAATTATTAGACAGAATACTCAGTTTTTATGAGTTTTAAAAAATTTCTTTGCCGAATCATGACATGATGAATCGATATGCTTATCAAAATGATGTAAAAGAGGGAAAAAGGATTCACGAAATTAGTTAGACTTTCTATATTTTTAACGGATAGTTCATCTGAAATTTAATGAAGCAAGCATTTATTTCAGTAGCAAAATTTTCAAGTTAATATAATAGCTTCACGTATTAAAATAAGTTACAGAAATTTGACCATAAAAAAATGGAAACAGTCAGAGCCCTTTGCAAAACTCGGAGGTTACAGTGAAGTTTCCACTCGGGTTATAATTTTTAAAAAATAACAGCTCTTTAAAAAGCAGATAGGTTGAATTTGTTATATATATATTATTTAGACCATAATAAATCGATTTTAAAAGAAAATATTTTTTTTTTATTTTCGCCACAAAGGATAAAATTTTATTGCGTAAATTCAGCTACAGGCTGAATTTAGGCAATAAAATAGACACAAAAACTTAAAAAAAAATTTACCTACCTTAACAATAATTAATGACATCATGACAAAAATGCTTAACAATTGCATTTTTCTTTTTAACATTAATATTTTGCATAATGTTGTAAGAGTGCTTGAATGTTAATTATTAATTTTTTTCCACCTGATTTTAATCCACTAAATTTTTTTTTTTGAAAAGCATTTTAAAGCGGTAAATATACTTTGTAAATATGAATAATTTAATTGAATGCATCACTAAGTGGTAGATAGATCAACAGAGGCATAGTACATTTTGTAGTCAATAGTATCAATTTCAAAATAACCATGGTATAATGCATTCAAGAAAAGAAAATATCATAGATTCATTACATATCTTGAATACTAATTATACATTTCATATTTTATATGTTTGGTATTCATACATGTAAATATATTTAAATAAAAGTATATTTAATTATGGTTTGGGTACTGATTGTATTTTAATTTTAAATATATCAACACGAATCGAATTAAGCTCATTATGTTTTTACAAACGAAACAGTTTCCATCTTTTCAATGGGGTATACTTCAAATTTATAGGAATAACTTCATCCTATTTTTCATTATCATCGTTTAAATTAACACCAGGCAATTATTTTCTCTTTATTTTCTCTTATAAGAAGAGAATGTATTGTTATCGTCAAAAAGTTTCAAACTCGGGAAATCCATTCGAAGAAAGTCGACCTTCCAGTCTACCAAGTATAGAGGAACACGTTAACTATATAATTAAAGAACTCAACAAAATTTGGTACAAAGGTTTAGTATTTAAGATATAGATTCTTATGAAATTTTGAACCAAATTTTGTCATATATTTGAATTTCTGTTGTTCCATAATTTCATATGCATGTAAATGCAATAGCACAAAACCATACTGATTTAAATAAATGATATTTGGCATAAAATGTTTTGTTACAATTATAATTCTGTTCAAATTTTGCGTTCAATCGTTGGGGAAAAAAGCGTCCAAAATGCAAATTCGAATGTTGGGTACTTGTGAATTAATAATATTTATACTTGGTGTGAATGGCCTAAGAAAATCTTCAAAAATCACAAGGTAAAGGCTAAATAAATTTTTTTTTACCAAAGATCAATATTTCGTAACTATTATTCAAGATCCATAATGCTATGCGTGGGAAAGGGATTAACACATTTATTACAGACTGTGCGAGAAAGCTTTGGGACGATCTCCTTTTTTTTCCGTTTCAAATTCATTTCGGGAATCATTTGGATGTCATGATATTGTTATATCATGAAATGGACTCCTGATAATATGAAGGGATAAATAGTTATTAATGTAGATTTGAGAATCTCAGAAAGAGGAGAAAATGACGTATAATAGAAGCTTTGTGCTTTTTGCATCATATAAACAAAGTACATTCATCTCTATAAATTAAGGATAATTCAGAGTCACGCGGAAATCGAACTCTAAAATACCTATATCACCCGTACAATGACTACACGCATCTTCAGAAATCATATGCAAATTGCAGGAAGCCACCAGATGACACCGATAGCACGTCACAATGATGAGAGTGTAAGAGAGTGATGTATAAGGAATACAGGCAAAGAAGTAAAATTGTTCGCAAGCGCTTTATAAGCCATTCAGTGCATAACAGCATAATTATGACACAAAGGACGCATTTGAATGATTTTTCACGTGGTAGAATTATCGGCCGTCTGGAATCTGGGCGTACCTAGCTGGAAGTATCCGAGGAACTTGGAATCTCCAAGTTTTGGCAACGATTCCAAGATGATGGTAATGTGAGTAGACGTTACAGCATAGGTCACCCTCGAGTTACAACGCCGAATGAGGACCGTTATTTGGCAGTTACTGCCAAATGAAACAGACGGAGTACAGCATCAGACCTGTCTCGTCAGCCCTCTTCAACCAGTGGTACGATAGTTACAAGGCAGACCGTGTACAGACGTTTAGGGCAGATTGGTCTATATGCTAGTAGGCTTGTCAGATGTGTTCCACTTACTGCAACTCACTATCGCCTGCGGTTAGCCTGGAGTAGAGAGCATGCATTGTGGACACCACAACAGTGGGCTTGAGTGATGTTTTCCGACGAGTCCTGGTTTTGTTTGCAGTCTGATTCTCGCCGGACTTTCATATGGAGAGTGCCAGGTACCCGTTACCACTAAGAGAGCATCATTGAACGACGTTACGGTGGTGCAGGATTGCTGTTTTTGGGAGTAAACATTCTGGGTTCCAGAACTGATCTGCATGTTCAAATTGGAACCATGACAGGCAAAATCTATCAGGATGTCATTCTGGAACAACATGTACGTTTGTTTCGGGGTGCCATGGGCACAGAATTCGTGTTTATGGATGACAACGTCCGTCCTCACCGTGGAGACATCGTAAACGAATGCCTTCGATCGGAGGATATCACCCGTATTGACTGGCCAGCATTCTCAGCGGACTTGAATCCAGTAGAGCATATGTGGGACATGTTTGGCCGACGAGTTGCAGCTCGTCAACCACCTCCTACATGTCTACTGGAACTTCAGAGAGCATTGCTTGATGAGTGGTGTAATATTCCCCAAATTAAGATCGATAATGTGATACTCAGCATGCCTAGGCGTTGTACGGATTGTATTGCATCGTCTGGGAGACATTTTGTGTATTAACCATCATACAAACATCATCAGTTTATCTGTGAACACGGCAACTGAAGGCTGCTTTGGTATATACTTCAAATCTGTAGATTTCTCTAATATTTTGAACGAAATCCAGTAAGAGCAAATTAGCCTATTCGATTTTCCGAAACTAATTCAACATATTTATTATGAAACGAAGATACCTTAATGAATAAAATATGGTATACAGATTTAAAATAACAATACAGACATATATTAAATTATGGAATTAAATCTATTAAAGAGTTGACTGTCTAATAATCTATATTTTCACAGGCATGCAAAAGACTTAAATAAAGGAAATTTGGCAACTCATTGACTTAAATAAATGAAATTTGGTATGTGCTTTTGTGACTATAACTGTAATTCACATTTTAGTTTCACTTCAACTGTGAAATATATTGTTGCAAAATATGCTTATGTTTAAAAATTAATTAAAAATTATACAGCAAACAATTAGCATCATTAAAAAGCAATTTTTAAATTTTTAGATATTTTCAAAATCTTTTTCCAATCCAATCCAATAGTACTCACGAAATTATGGAGGAAGGGTGACAAAATTCCGTTTAATTTGTAGCTATTTAAAATTTTAATTAAAATTTCAAAATTAGAACCACACTGAAGTACCAAGTTTGATAATCCGGACTGGTTTGTACAGCCAACACATAATGCACGCACGCACGCACGCGCGCACACACACACACACACACACACACACACACACACACACACACACACACACACACACACACACACACATTAACTATTAGTAGAAATTACATTAATTATTGCATTATTGCAATGTCAACTTCAGCTCTAAGAGATTGGGGAAAACCATTTTACTTAAATCTCCCTTGTGATAAAGCTAATGTACATTTTCCTGTCCTTTGATTCAAACATATGAATTAAAACATAAAATGAAAAGCAGCAAGAAGAAATTTAAATTGCATTAGAGAGCTTTTAGAGCTTATTTTGGGATTATTTAAAGGAAAAATGCATAGGATTCACACGCTATATATATATAACAGGTTAAGCAATGGAATTTCTTTTTTTTTCGCTTTAAAATAATCTTGTGGGATGATAAGTCAGATGAGGCAATGGATGCTGAATTTTATTTAATTTAATGCTCTTTCTATGTTAAAAATATATAAAATGAGATTCTGTAATAATAGATATGCTTTCCATTGTTTATTGAGATCTCAAAGACAGTATGAAATTTGATTCCAATTTAAAAAGTTGTATTGAATATCTTATTTTTTCCTACTTAATTTTACAACTTTCTTAACGGATTTTATTAGTAAAACCTATTTTTCCCAAAATCGTTTTTTGCTTTAGAAATCCAACGAGCTCCAGAAATCCCTTTTCATAGGCTTAACTAGCCGATTCATAAAATTTATTATCCTGAAACTGAAAAGAAATGAAAACAATCTTTATTATTTTTCGTATGCAATGTTATTGCATGAATTTTACTTTATCAAAAATCATTTCCGCTTAAAATTAAACAAAACTAATTCCATATATTTTTAATATTTAAACATAATGTAGAATTTCTGCCTTGACTAACTCCCTAGGATTCTGGCAGAAGTACTTCCTTAAAACGGTAGTGAAGGTTCCTTATTGGTCTCTTTATTTATTATTTACCAGCCGCCTTTGGCAACCAACTGGTTCTTCGGGTATATTGATTATTTGTGATTTCAGTTAAATCTCTTCAACGAAGTCATCAAAAAATTGATAAATAATAGAACCATACTGTTTGAATAGTCTTACATATTTTCGGTTCACTATGCATATGAACTTTCCTAATGAAGACCAGTCCCATGACATCATAAAAGTATTAAAACCACACTTGTACGTTGTATCTTTCTCCTATCTTTCGCTGTATTGTAATTTCACTTTATGTTTATCTTGTATATTTCACTGATATTAAATAGAATCCCACTTTCTTAACTTTCAATAGTGGCATAAAACTCCGCATTTAATTATTTGATGAAACAATAAAAAATGTTTCAATTTCAGGTCAATAAAATAATCTAATATTAAAAATTTGTCAAAAATTATTTTTAAAATATGTCAAAAATCAAAATAAAAAAAAATGTAGGATTATGAAATTGTTATAGTGATAGTTGAAACTTTCGAAAGACCATTTTTGTGCAATTATATTTTCGAAATTTATTTCTGAGCAACTCTAAAGTTTTGCTTAGATTTTAATTAATTAAAATTTTAATTAAAAATTGAAAAAATAGTTTCCAGTTACACATTTTCACCTTCCAAAGATATATGTATCAGGTATGGATATCGTAAGTTAAGTAGTCTGTCTGCTCTGTAGAGCGCCAACACTTATACATACATTTAATTTTCAGTGAATTAATTACAACGCAAGAAAATTTACCAAAATAAATGCTCATTAAAATGTCATTAATATATCTGTTCTTTCGAGTAGCTTGTTTTTCAGGATTAAAACATCACTGACTGGAGTATTTGAATTTGTAATTAAAATTCGTTACTGAGAAGTCTGGTAGTTTCTTTGGTATTTATATTTATGTAGAAACGTGATAAGACTGAAAAAGTGACAAAAGAGCTATATATATATTCATAAATGACAGCTTCCATGTCTACTCGCATTTCAGAATATTCAAATGCTTTTTAAAGGATTCCACAACTTAGCTGATACATACACAGACTGAGGTCAACGACTTTCCTCTGTTTAAGGCTTAAAAATACTTTTGCAACAAAATCTTGTATTTTGGTAATAGACATGATAGACTTGAATGGTAGACGGAGAGTTTTAAGAGTGTATTTTTTTTCCCTTCACTAAGAATAAAAGTCTATGATTCGTGATTTAAGGACTTTTTTTACAAGAAAATCTTTTACTTTCTGAAAATGTAGCTTGTTAATTTGATACCTATTAGAGAAACTTTGCAGACATTGAGAATCACATGATATATATAAATATATCCGCAAGTTCTCAGTATGTAATAGAATATGAGATAACATTTTCCTATTTGTTTTAATCTGATTTATCCAGGAATAATTTTGAGACTTAAATAATTTATACGAAAATATTATTCCACGTTATTTTATATTTTATGAAGCACAAAGGCTGATAGTAATACAGACTGTTACGTAACAGAAGAGTCGTAATAAAATAGCAATGGTGACAAAAGGAATTTAGATATAAGTTTACAAATTTTCATTTTGCTTAATTATAAATTAAATTAAATTTTAATCGGATTTACCTTTCAACAAATATAATTTATCCTCTGAATTCCTAAGCAGATGAAGGGGCCGCGGTGGCCTGGTGGTTAGGACTCAGGTTCGAGACCCGATTCCACTGAAGAACTGTCGTATAAGGGTGTGTGGCTCACGTTAAATCCGTCGGGGACAAACGTCCTCCCACTTGTGTGATGTGGAAGTTTGGAGAAGGGGTGCCAGCTCAGGTATCGTCCTCGTCATCTGACCATGGTTCAAAATTACGAGGTCCATCCCAAAAAAACACTAGTGTTGCTTTAAAATAAGACGTTAATATAAGTCAACGACTAAACAGATGAAAAACGAAGGATTCAACTACAGTCCCATGTGCCGAAATTCATTTAAGTTCAAAAATTTCTAATTTTAAATTCTTATTCACATGCTCTTTGTTTCTTAAAGCAGTATTCGGAGTTTGATGAAGATCATTGATTAAAACACATTGCCATCTTTCTCAGCCAAATAATTTAAGAAGTTTTAGATTAGAGATCTCAATGATTAGTGATCTTAGAATTTTATACAACAACATAGGATAAAATTTTCTAATTTATTTGACTCTCAGACTTTTACTTTGTAACTCCGCAAAGAAATATTTTCGCAAACATTACGAAATTTAGACATGTTTGAAGTCTTTTCGAATCATTCATTATATTTAGTGCCACTTTTATAAAATTAAACAGGAATCAGCTTGCTGACTTAAGTATTCTTTTCTTCTTCATTGGCTCCATGCGCAATTATACCCTTTCTGGACAAAGAATTGTGAAATAAAGTTCATTGTATTTCTTTCCGTCTCAATTTTCAGAAAATGAACTAAATATAATTGCATTTTTATATTTTCTAATTAACACTTTTGAAATAATGACTGTTTGATCAACACTTGGGTTAATATGTTAATTATCAATATTCAAACATAAATCATCCATAATTTATTGTTTTCTTTAGTTTGATCAATATGTCGATCCCTTAATTTGCTGAAGATTTCAAAGCTAAAGAAACGTATAATTAATTTTTGTTAATGAAATTCTATTAGTACAAACATTTGAATAAATATAATGTTATTTCTAAAGAGGAGTACTTACTGGAAATTTCTGAAATAAAAATGTTAGACAAGGTTTCTTTTAATATTTAGTTGTTTTTTTTTTTAAAGATTTATTTCAAAAAATTAATTGCTTTAAGATTTATTTTAATATTTATTACATGAATGAGAAATAGAAAATCTATATATTTTATAAATAAGTTGAAAAATATTATCTCTATATCAACTATTAATAAAGATGAATATATGTGTGTATTTTTAAGCTGCATAGATCAAAACATTTGACCTAGTTTTATTAAACTTGGCACATGCATTTTGTGAGAATGTGCAGCTTGACTTAAGATTTTTTGGAATTCCAATTAAATAAAATTAAGCAAAACTTTGGTTCTTTTCTGTGAAGACTTTCGAAAATAATACAACATGAAAATGATTTTTACATCATCTTAAAATTCAAAAAGTTTTATATTGATACCAATTTCTTTCGCCATATAATTTTTCCTATTTTTGCCAATTTTCAAAATATTTTTAACATATTTTTGTACAATATATTTAATTGTTCAATGAAATATTTGTTGCAAAAAATAAATAACAAACATTAGTAGTAGCAAATTTCATTCTGACTTTTCCCCCTTTGTTGTGCATGAAATTAAAATATTACAGTTTATTATTTTTTCATAATGAGCAAGTTAAATTTAAAGTATGTTTTTAATATACATTTTGAAATTTATTTCATATGTGATAAAAGTTTGAATTTGTTAATCTGCTTCCAATTTGAAATACAACTACTCTTTAATAATATGCAGTTGGACACATGGAAATGAAATACTCTTCTTAATTAGTGAAAATTGATTATCTATTTTTAATAGAATGATTCTTTGAGAGTATACAGAAGTTATTCTGGAGAACATTAAAAATTAATTTCTGATGAAACTAATTTTCTTTTCTTATATTTTAAATAAAAATATTAAATTTCGTTAAATAAGTTTTTGTATTAATTGAAGTTTAAACAGAAAATTAGAGGGACTTATTACGCACTGTGTTGCCTGTTTATCTAATTTTTTTTATTAAAAAGTACTTTTCTAAAATAGCCATCAGGAGCAAGTCATCCATCTGACTCTCCGACCCGCCACGAAGGCACACGGATTTAAACCATAAAACTGAATGATCGGACCGTTTCTACAGCAACACTGGCGGGAACTGCGGTTGAGTTCTGAGGGCCATCATCGGCCATGGTACAACTCTCCCCGAAGGAAGCACGTCCTGTCATCGATGGGAGGAGTCAGATCTCCCACCTATTTGTGTACTCTCCGGGGTGGCGAGATCCAACCACCATGCCGGAAGCCTCTCATCCTCATTTCGAGCATCTCAAGATGCTCCACCCCCAAGCGGGTTAGCCATCAGGAGAAAGCAACATTTAACATTTAATAGAAGATTTTAACAACCATTAAAAATTTAGATACTATCCCAGCAAATCAGATGGTCACCAATATCGGCTAATAATTAATAATTTCAAAGAAGACTATCTTAAGAAATAGGTAATCAATAGTGATAATAAAACAATGCACATCAGTTGAATACAACAATTGAAGAATGAAATTTCAAAATAAATAGTACATTCATGTCTAATGTCTTCAAAAAGAATTTTTTTTAAGGAGTGTTTTCTATTGCTCTTTTAATTCTATTCTGCTGCCGGATAGATGTAAAAAAATTGAGAACCTAAAGATATAATTTTAATTAAAAATAAAAATATAATTAATTAAAAATATTTGTAATTTATTACAATTTTTATTTCTGATTTTTAATTTATTGATTAAAATTTAAAAAAAAGTATAAATTTACTAAAAGGGAAAAAATCAAGGGACCGGAAAAAGTTCAAATTAAAAAGAATGAATGAACCAAGTTGTATCATAAATACTAGTATCATTTAATTCGAGAACTCGAAGATAAGAATATTAGCTTTTGAAATATAAATTCCCTTTTATGAGAAAGAGAAAAAAACCCCGAAGTATATGAGAAAGAGAAAATAATGTAAATGTTAGGATTTTAAAAAGTTTATGTCATATTCTCGATTTAGGAATTGGAAGTCTACAGTTTCAGGATGCTATTTAAACTGCTTTCTCCAAGTTCTATCATGGGAATTATGGCCCTTAGGATTCAACCATAATTCCCGCTTATGTTGTCGTGGTGTTCCAGACATTCAGGGTCTTCCAAATGCCTTCAGGCGCAGTGAAATAGGCTTTTAAGGTATTCTAATTAAACGCAAAGAGTTATCATGTAGGTGGAATTTGTCTCGCACATGTACGTTAAATCTTTTGAACATAAATAACATCCTATCTGTATAGTGCAGAAAATGGTATCACTGAATGACGGATGAAGGTCACAAGTATGAATGAATGAACGTATCAAATACGAATGAATCAATCAAAGTACAATGAATCAAATATCATTATTATAATGCAAAATTACAAACTATATCCTAAATTAGTCTTCCCGAATAATTTCAAATCTAGACATTTATTTAGCTTTGCTAAACTATTGTAGTTTAGTTTAATTAAAATAGCGTCTCGTTTTAAAGCAACACTGACACTATTTTGAGATGTATCTCGTATTTTTGAGCCGAGGTCCGATGATGAAGACGACAAAAGAGCTGGCATCCCCCTTTCCAAACTTCCGCCCCAAACTAGCAGACTCAGCTAAACTAAATCACCAGATTGAGTAAGGAGCTCGTTAAGCAGGTTTATAAGAAAACTAGAAAGTTCAAACTGATTTAAAATTAATTAAAATTTCAGACAGTTTGTTTTAGCTTTACATAACACATTTTTTTCTTGAATTATTTTTTAATTAATGGAAATCTACTTCCATTCGTTATTAACTTGGCAAAATAATATTTAGAATTCTCTAATTCCCTTTCTTATTCTATTTGCTATTTTCGAATTAAACAAAATCTGGGCGAACTGTAAACCGTCGAATAAATATACAATATGTTTTAGTTTACAATAGAGGAGAAAGAAAATAAAATCTTTGATTAGTTTCATGTTTTTGATTCATAAGTTTGTTTGACCAGTTTGGTGTGTGTGGTTTTTTTCCTCTGAATTTTCTTTTCTAGTATTATTTATTAATTCTTGCGTATAAAAAGTGACCATTTTCCAAACTGGATTCAAAAATCATATTTCTAAATTCCTTTCATAATTAATTTGAACTTTTTAAATCATTATTCAAAGAGAGGACAAAGTGTAAATCATCAAATCAACACATGGTATGTGTTGAAATAGAAAAGATTCAGAATTAAATCTGTGATTAATTTCATGCATCTAATTCATTATTAGATTTACTCAGATCGTTAATTGTTTAAATTAATAATAGGATGGAACAAATATTTATTAAAAGAGGATATGAATGGAATATGCATTTATATGATGTTGCCGAATTCGTTAACAGATTAAAATGCGATGTATGTTTGAAAATTTTATACTAATTTACATACAAATGAATGGCATTCTATCAATTTTTGAAAAAAATACTATTCCCGAATTTTAAACTTTTAATGATTGGTTTGTTTAGAAATATTTCGATAAGGTAAAATATTCCTTCAATTTTTCCCAAAAAAAGAGCATTTTAAGAAAACTTTTTGGAGTGAGGGACAGTTTTACAATAATTCATCAAGTTGTTTTCTTTAAAATGAGTTTTCTAAAAGTAATTTCTAATGTTCCTGACATTTTGGAATAATTTATCCTATGGGAAAATGAAATTCATGAAAGCATTCTTTCAGTAAAAGAATGCTGATGTGCATTGTGAAATGTTGAGATGAATTCCAGATAATTAGATTTTGGTTTTGACATTTAAATATTTTAAAACATTATTTTTTAAAGTTGTTTTCTATTCTATAACAGCATTACATTAATGCACATTCCTTTGAAACCAATTTATTCCACTAGCAATAAATTTTTAAAACCGCTATGAATGTTAGAAATTGGATGTATGAAATCTATTTTCGACTTCTAAAATAATTCCTTAGCATAATTAATGCTGTGACATCGGAAAATCGAAAAAATAAACACAGTTTTAAATCTCTGATATTAAATTTGCTTAAAAAGGAAAGAAAATACATTCTGTTCGCACATTTCTGAACTGAGTTTTGAATTCCTTCATTTCCTCAACCTGAAACATATACTCGAATTTAAACATTTTGTTCCATTTTTTAATATTTTAAGAAACTATTTTATATTATTAACTATTTTATTATTATTAATTATTCTACATATGTTTATGCCAACATCGACACATTTCTTACGAAATTGATTAGATACATTGTAAATTATTTATATAAATAAAACTGGAATCTGTCATTTTCGAATAAAATTATTAATTTAACAGAATGATAAATGGAAATGATGGACTAATGTTTCCGATAAATAATATTATAATGGAATAATCCAAAATCCGATAGGTATACTGTGAAACTTTAAAAAGGTTCAATGACTGATAAAAATTACATTATTCGATAAGACACGAAAGGCACACAACAAAATACAAATGAAGTGTACGCAAAAAAAAAAAAAAAAAAAAAAAAAAAACTTGTAGTAGATAGTAGCGCAAAGCAACCGTAACAGTACATACTTAAAGAAAACTCGTAGAAAATCAGCACTTCAAGAAAAACTTCTCTCAACTACACTCTTGATCTCAATTCAACTCTCACTAGTAACTAATACAAAGCAATTCACTACCAGTAGACAGTCAGTATCAGGTAGGTTGACTCTCCTACTTGATACTGACTGACTTCGTTTTGCCTCCCGAAATATTTAGTTTCTGTGGCAGAGCTTCGAATTTTTTAGAACAAACTCTAGATCTTGTTGTCTAATGAAAGATTCTCCATTATTTTGGGTCCATTTTTGTCACTATAGTTGCCAAATTTGTCATCAATGCCAGGGTTCATTAAACCGACATCCATTCAGTAGCGAATATTGTGTCTGTAAAACTATTTTCTTTACCTAGACTAACCGCATAGAAAAGTAATTTTTTAAAAAAAGTTATACTCCTAAAAAGTAATAACGTCCAGCTTTGAAAACTAGTTTTATTTTTTCATCAATATAAACGTGGTAACTTTTTATTGTATTAAATTATGATAATTTATTAAATAATATTTTTAAAAGCATGTATTATTTTATGTAAGTTTTTAAATGTGTATAGAATTTTATTTTTTCAAAGACAATACTTTCTGGTAAATGTATATTTTCTAAAAAGAAAAATACTTTCAAGAACAAGGTAAAGGACAAAAGGAAGAATAGGGCTTTTATATAAATACTTAATTTAGAAGCTTTACTCAGCTAAAAAATCTTTAAACGTATTTCATTTTGAAAAATTTCTTTTCTTTATTATTTTTTTACTAAGTAAAAAGAGATTCACATGTCATTATTTTTTGTTTTTATCATCGAATGAAAAAAAAATTAATAATGATGAATATTTTTTTAAGAAATGTTATTAAGCTGAACAGTTTCTAAACAAACTTCCTTTCTGGAAGTCTATTTTGTAATATTTTCTACATATTTTTTTTTCTAAATATGTAGAAAAAAAGGATCCAAATTTTCATAAATTTTATCTTTCACAAGAAGAAGAAATTCTCAGTAAGAACATATTCAAAGAACTATAATAAAACCTTTCCAAGTCCATAATTTAAGACAGATAGAAAGCAATTTCTTTTGACAGATTATTTCAGATTTCAGAAGAAAATATACGGTTGACTTTACAAGCCATGAATTTCCAAGAATCCATTTTTTTGTTGTAGTACATAAGATAATTTATTTCCATCAAATTTCCTACTATAAGAAAACGCCTGAAGCGTTTATTATTACGCTTTCATTTGAATAACATTGTATGAATGCTATTATTTTATACAAATATTTCAACATTATAAACTTTAAAGGATTATAATATGTTTTGTGCTTTTGCACAACAGAGTGAAATATAATGTTTACAAAATATTAGATTTTTAGTAAAATCGTGTATGTAGCTGAATTGTATTAAGCATTATTTGACTTAAACTCAGGTTAAAGTTTTGTTTTGTTTTGTTTTATATTATTATTTTTCTTTCATGGGTTGATTAATATTTTCCTTATATTCTGAATATTTTATTATATTTGATTTATAGAAACATTGAAGACACATTGGAAATGATGCTGACATTAATATATTTATTAATTATTTGCTTAAGGATAAAATAATCTTTTAAAAGCAATAAACAGCATTAACAAACACATTTACGATTTTTGATTTTAATTTTTTATTTGCAAATAAGCAAACAAGAAGTTTCTATTTTTTTCTTCAATATTATTATTTATAATCTGAAAATAGATGCTTTCATTAATATTGCAAATAGCTATATAGACAATTTTCCAAAGTGAATCCTGTGGAGTAATTTACAATTTAAAATGTTTAATGAGTATCATAGTTTTAAATACATCTTTGAATTGTGTGGTGCATTAGCATTTGTTACGTGAAAAATTATCAAATGAATATTTGTTGTTAGACAAACTCAATGTGTCATGTGACAAACTCGATAAAGAATAACGATGCTTTATTCCACAAGAAAGCTTGAAGCATAAGTACCTAACTTTAAAGGATTGGATACAATTTCCCGAAATATCTGTAGGTAGTTTTTGAAAGATCTTGGATGTACCTATTGTGAAACTGTAGTTTTTCAAACTAAGATCTAATTTAATTCTTTCATTAATTTAAATTCTTATTAATATAAAAATAATCGCTTTGAGTTGTATATTCACACACAAACATATCTTTATTATTAACAGTGATTGCAGTATCAATAATTGATAGCCGTTGTTACATATTTGTCTCTATTTTCTGTAGTTAGCAATTAAATATGCGGGTTATTTTTAGGCCTTTTTATTTTTGTTCCTTGAGAACACTTGGGATATTGAGATGGAATCATGGGCTGTATATTTTTTCTTTTTTCCTTAGAGATGCGGATCTGACCGCCTTATTTCTGCGGATGATAGGTACTTTGAATGGAGTTAAGGCATCGGCTGGTGTTGGTTATTTTGTTACTGAGCTTAGTGCCAGTACTTAGTATTCGAGGAAATCGATAATTCAGAGAATAATTCTATAATTTTAGACTGGGTGTCTCTTATTGTTTATCTTACTCATAGTAAAAAGTGAGTGAAACACAATCTTGTTTCAATTTTCAGGGATGTGACCAATGAATGAATTTTAAGAATTCAGAATTCAGTAAATGAACTTTATTATTTATGCTGAATAGAAATACTATGGTTTGTTAGCCATGTTTATCTTTATACATTTCTTTTTTTATGCTTATTTGTGCATTTATATTGCCTTTTCATTTATGAAACAAGACTCGGAAACTAATTCAGTCACACGCATAACAGCAATAAATTTTATGGAAGTAAGTTAATATTTTGAGGAAAAAAATAGTTATCAAAGTACATACACATAACTTTTATAGAGTAAAAAAAAATCCGAGCAAGAGTGATACTAAAATTCTTATCTTTAATTTGAAAAATATGTAAAATATTTATGTGGAAGCAATTAAATTATCAACGAAAACTGGCAAAATTAATTTCATGTTCAATTTTAAATCTTTCATTTCGATTTATTATAGCTAATATTGACAAAAATCACTGCTATAAAAATGGAAATCATCTAAAGAAAAAAAAAAGATTTATTTAAATAAATTACCAAACAACATTCAGAGAAAACTAATTTAGATAAAAAGTTTCTTAAAGTTGTTTTGAAAGAAATGAAACGAATGAAAAAAAATATTCTTCATTTTGTGTTAAAAAAACAACTAAATATGAAATAAATATTTTTATTTAAATTTGAAATCACGTATCTTGGCTTTTCATTATTATTTATATTAATACTTAGGATTACATTTTACATGTGTAGGATTTTAAATATGATAATTTAATAAGTAATAGCCAAAAGATTTATTTAAAAGTATTTTTTTGCAGTGAAAAATATAATTACTGAATTAGTAAACAAGACAATTAATTATTCATATAAAATAATAGAAATAATGGCATCCAGTAATAACGCAAATAAAAAAAATACTGAAGGCAGTTCTAAATATTTCTTTAATATTTTTGTCATGAAACAAAAGATTTCTATTTTTTTAACTGAGAAAAAAAGCAATAACAGAGATTTAAAATTTTATAGTATTCATATTCTTTTAACTTTCTAATTTTAGAAACATGAAAATTGGATTTATTGTGATTCATTTATTTTTTATGATACTTAGAATAAAATGAATAATCGAATTATATTTACTGTCAAATTGAAAGAATATAATAACCTAAAATTCAAAGAATAGTTATCAGAAGAATTATTCTTTTCCTTATCTTATTTAGTATTTCTAAAAGTATCTAAGATTCTAACATTTTCTTGAAAATAATAAAATGCAACATAACCAATTTTATAAATAAAGAAATAATCTAAAGGTAAGATTAAACCCCACATATTTCTGAAACATTAACCGGAAAGGCAAAAAGGAAATTATTAAATTACGTTGAAAGAATTAACTAAAAATGAGCGAAACCGATACCGTCATTTTCGACTCAAAACAGAAAATATGCTTTTAATCTTGTTAATAAATGATGAAAAAATCGTCATTATTTGATGTTTTGTTGTGTATTTAAAATAGAATTTGCTAACTGTTTTGGAATCAACATCCAAAGAATAAATGTATATTCTCGTAATGAAGGAAAAAAAAAGAACATAATTCGAAATCGAGAATTTGATAAATCTCCATATTTTTGGCTTCCATGAGTTCATAAAAACACATTTTTGGATTTACGTCTGTAAAGACGAAAATTAAAATACGTTTTGTGCTAGGCAGATAAAATTTGGTATATGATTTTGACATTAAATTTATAAATTTTTATCGAATTTTAAACGAAATTCATTCACAGGAAGTCTGTCTCTATGGCTGCTCTAAAACAAGTAAATACGATCACTTCAAAATGTTCAGAGCAGGATGAATAAGATTTGGTATACACATTTAGCATCTAATGTGTAGATCCATATGAAATTTTGCCTACACGAGGAATAATGCCTGCTGAAATAATGCCCAGTCATTGGGCAGAATATAAATAATGCCCTGGCCTTAACGACAACATTTAGAGACAAATTTGATGCCTTAGTGCCGAATTTAGAGACTTAACGAGGAATTTGATGATATCAAGGGAAAAAAATGACCCAGAATATTCGAGAATCTTGACAATACCTTCATTGTTAATCAAATTCCATCATTTGCTCTGAAACTTTCGATATCCTTTCACGGGAACTATTAAATGCAAAGAGACATGAGTAGTTGAACGAATTATCTCTTTGGAGCGTTGATCTCCTGCTAATTTTCTTTGAGCGCTTTGTGCTGTTACAGTTGATATCATTGATTTGCTGCTTTATGTTGTCGTGTACTTTCCAGTTTTACCTGTGCTATTTTCTTTTGGTATAGAATAAAGCGTTCTTATTTGCTATTTAGCCCAGTGAACCTCTTCATTTTACATACCACCATACGAACAGAATTTTTCGTAAAATTGGGAGAGAAAACTCTTTACTATCGGCGTACTAAAGAATTTGCATAAAATAAGATAGAATAATTTTGATGCATTTTTTATGCTCTGTTATATAAAACCTCTATAATACTTTCCAAAAAGAAATGGAAAATACAGTTTCATTTGAAAAAATAAGATTTAAATGGTATAAGAAAATGTATTTAATGTTATGTGAATATATAAATAATTTTTGAAAAAATTTCAAATTTTTCATTTTTATACAGTCCCTGATGTTATTAGTTATATTTAGTATAATATATTTAATACACTAATATTTTTTTAAAAGAAAAAAAAAGTTTCATTCTTTTGTGACTCAAATTGATAAAGTTGGGAAACTTCGAATATCACTATTAAGTTTCCTCAAGCCATTCATCGCACCATCAACAGTTAAGATGCGATGGTTTAGTTTAATTTAGTCATATTAACGTTGTTTTTAAAGCAATACCAGGGCTATTTTTGGCACTTAATTTTGTACCGTGGTCAGATGACGAGGTCGGCACCTAAGCTGTCATCCTCTCTCCAAATTTCCGCATCATATCAGCCTAAGATGGATGGAAAGACAGTTTCTCTTCTATATAATTAGCCATCCTTTTGGAGATAGACAGGGACAGGTGGAATGTGGAAACATAAGATTCGTCGAACATTTATAAGATATAATGGTAACATCTATCAAACATGTTGTCAGCGAAAAAACATCTATATATTTGAATGGTTATAAATATACCTTGTAAATAAACAATTCTTTTTCCTATCCTTTTTTTAAATACCATTAAGAATCAATGAAGTATAAACATGTGGTATTGGACAAAAATATTGGATTGGATACTCACAATTTAAAATTAATTGTAGCTTGTTTCTTATTATCGTGTGAAAACATGATGTTGTTTTGGTTTGAGGCTTTTGAAGTAACGAAATTCACGGGCAGTTCAATTGACAAATTGATGATTTATCGCCTTTGAGACATCAATTTTTCGTTTTTAGGATTATTAGATAATGATAAAGAAGATTGTCATATTTGGCAACTTATCTTACCCGATTCTCCTGGCTAACTAATAGATGGTAGGGTAGTAAGAAGTTATCGCCCGAAGAAGGGAGAAAAAAACCTACCAGTTTTCTAAAAGTTGACGATTGCGCAATACAATAGTCACGTCATCATTCCAAACCAGTTAAAATTAAAATTTTGAAAAAAAAATCTTTGGCCTTGAGATACAGTTTTGGAGCTTAAACGATTTTAGGATGGGGACCCCCCCCCCCATCGTTTTCTAAACATTGACGCATACGTATTCTGATAATCACGTGATTTTTTCAAACTCGTTTAAACTCGGTAATGACTTAAATTAATTAAGACAAATAATGACTTAAAAATAATAATGTTCTTACAAGATAACACAGAATTTGCGATAGCAGTTTTCAATTTTTGTTTTTTATTTTTATTATTTGATTTTTTGACCTGTTTTTTAAATTGTGTTATTCATCCTCATTTTGCTTGCATAATTAGCTGTCTACACGATGCACAACATTTGATTTCGAAATAATATTTCGCAATGATTTTCAAATGTAATTTGCTGCTCTCGAGTTAAAACACCTCATGAGGGTAAACTGAGCATCACTGAATTAACCAACTTTTAATGTAAGAAAAGAAGAATGGCATCTGTATACAGTTTTATGAATCTAATTGATAACTGTATTTACTTAGTCTGTCTCTGTGATGTTAAAATTAATTATTTCATTAAATAAATATTTATTAAAGGAGATTACTAGCGAAATGTTTCTAATACATAAACAGTAAACCTTTGTTGATCTCAGTTTTGCACATGCGCTATTCTTAATTATTTCCGTCATTAATTATTTTTGAATTAATTATTTTGTCTCAAATAATTTTGTCGTTTATAAGTGGTACCGGCACAGCGTAGGTAGAAATTTTTCAACTATTTAAATAACCACCAGCGATTATAAATGAAGCCAAATAAACTGGACAAATTCAAAAAACAATTTTTGATGGCGATGTTGAAATGTTTTCAAATATAAGAGAAAAAGATTTAAAGGTACAAATTAATTGAAAATAATTAATTAGAAAGGACAATTGGATATGGGATATGGTGATGATATCGGAAGAAAGATACTTAAAGTAGAAATTAATTCAAAGTAAGTCAAATGAGAATTGAATACAGAATGATCTAATAACACCAGCTGACAAGAAAAAAACAATTGCAAATGAGGAAACTAATTTCAACTTAAATGAAGAAAGAAGAGATTGACGGAAACAATGAGAAACTGTCGTAAAAATTATAAACAGTTGCATCAATCATAATCCGAAATAAATAAATAGATTTTTAAAATAGTTGTACCCTCTATCTAATTAAAAAATAGTAAAAAGATTATTTCAATAAACATTATTCTTGGTTCATTTATTTCTTCTGAACGCAATTCAAAGAGAAATCTTTTGTTAAAAAATAAAAAATGGAAATGAGATTGGGACGAACTTCATATTTCAGATATGTCTTGAGTCCGAGTTTGAACTTCGTTTATCTGAGAGCACGATAGTTTCGAAATTTGGTACTTAGTCTTTACACTAAATTTATAGATTTCTGTCAAATTTTGGAACTAAATCTATTTGTAGAATATTTTTCTGTCTGTTTGAGTGTAAGTGAACGCGAGAACTGCAAAAAGTAAAAATGCTGGATGGATAACATTTAGTTAGTATACTGAACCAAATTCATTAACGCGTTGATTTCTTCTCGTGTACAGCCAACCACCCCAACACCACTGAACGTAGAAATATCGACAGGATTTGTTGTGATCGACTGCTGTACATAACACTGACCGATTCACCAAACTGACATCATCTTCGTGACAATTGGTCCCTACCACAAAGTGATCAATCACTGACCTTCCTCCTTATCTTCTTATTAAACACCTGTATTCTTATTAAACAAGGAACAGGCCATCACTTAAAGAAAATTTCCTCGATATTCTCAATAAGAAAATCTCCTCGATATTCTCAATATTTCTCGTTACACAACAACAGAAATCCAAACATTTTCAAACTTTAAAACAGTTGATAAAAATACTGACTTTTAATATCATGCCCTTCAGAGTTTTAAGATTACCAACAGTGCTATTCTTAAATCCTCTTTTTTCTCGGTTCAGATTCTTTCTTAATTCCGAGATATCAACGAATTGATAATCACTCAATCTGCACACTCACATGCATGTAAACGCAATAGTGCAAAAAATGAAAAAGTCAGATAAATGAAATTCAGTATGTGATCTTATTATTAAAACTGTAGTTTCAATTCCAATTTTTGTTTCAATCCGCTGAGAAGAAAGCGTCCAAAGTTTTTTCATGTCCATGTTCCTCAGCGTAAAACACCCATGTGCGAGATTCTGAGAGTAAAAAGTCAGAACAGAAAGCTTACTAAGGTAAGTAAGAGTCAGTAAGCTCGGTAAGGAGAGAGGGAAAGGCTGCAATTAATTCCGCCTAGTAACACCCTAATTAAGAAATTAAGGAAGACGTGAGAAAGTTTCGACGAGAACAATCCCGCAGGGTTTCTTTTCTTTTTAATCACAGCAATATCAGTAATTGTTTAAATTAACACACTTTTTTGACATTGACTATACCTAATGTATTTTTTTCTGTAGAAAGTTAACCTCAAGGGACACGTTTTTACTGTTTTTTTAATAAATTAATGACAGAACTCGTGTTTCACAAGTTATTCGTTTTGCAAAATAGGGTTTATTGAAATGCCAGAGGCAACACAGTTAAAATAACATATTTCTCAATAGATAAGAACTGATGCTCACTTTAATAATTTAATGAGATCTGAAACTGAAAGAATTTAAATTTTATTTTTATTAAACTTTTATTCATTTCATATTTATGTTAGAATAATTATTGTTATGAATGATGTTTTATAATTGTTTGATATATTTATGAATATATTATGAATTTTAAATATTAGTTTTCATTCAGAAAAATACTCTCCTAACAGTTTTAGATTAGATAAAATTATAGGAAGGTATTGTAATTTTGATGACATTTTAAAATTCAATGTTTTGCAAACTAAATATCTCATCGTATAATTTTGATTATGAAAATTCATTTCAAATATTTAATTCCTGGTACCTGGTGTTAATTAATAATTAAATAATTTCATATTTAAAGTAATTAGAAAGTAAATTTAATTAATAATTAAATTTACTCTCGTTTGATAGAATAATATATACGACATAAAAACATAAAATACCAATAAATTATTAAATTGCTATTGTGAAATATTTTGTCATATTTATTATCATAAAGATCATTTTTTATTTTTGCAATTATTATTTTAAAGGCTATAAATTATGTTCTCTTGTTATTTGATGCCTGAAAAGTTAAAGTAAACTTGAATTGTTCCATAATAAACTTGGTAAAATATAAGGAAAATTATTTATAGCTAATGCTTAATGCTTCAATAAATTCTTTCAGAATTGAATTTCATGCTTAGTTATTGTATTAATTTGTACGTAACATTATTATTTACTGTATATCAACAACCCTACAAACTGCAACTTGTAGTTGATTTAGAAATACAATGTGATCGCAAAGCCTTTCCTTGAATACTAAAAATTGTTGAAAGAAAGCTTTATAATTTATCATGTAGAGGTTAGCATGTTATAACGCCGTCTATAAAGTTTTCAATATAAAGACTTACGTCAGTTTATTTAAATGTGAGCACTTTAGGTAGCTCGAAAAATGTCAAAGCATCCCTTTCTCACCAAGGATTGTCCAATATTTCGATTCTCACATTAGATGCAGCATCTTCAGTCCTAAATTTTAATGTATCAAAATTAAAATTGGCATTTCAAAATACTTTATCCTTTTAGTAAATCCAAATTTTCAGTTAACAATAATGGATGATATCAGTACAAGGAGCCGTATTGAACTGTTTCCTTCGTTGATGCTGATTTGATAACAATCTTATTTAAGATAACTTTTTCCACATTAATTGGGCTATCTGTTGGATTAAACAAGATGGAGTGGTCTCCACAAAACTTTCTAATGAATATGTTATCTGAAAGAAAGCCTTGAATGGCATTGATGTACAATAGTTACGAAATATTAATCTTTGGCGCTCCTTTATAAAAATAGCGCAAAGCATTTTTGAATTATTTTTGTCACAGACAAACTGTTAGAAACTTTCAAAAAATGTGTGTTTGGAACTCAGAGAGGTAAAAAAATGTGTAAATCCCAATCAAATAAAAAGAATCTTGAGTTCGAACCTTTTTTGCTGAAATTATCGTGTGATCCTTGGCTGGTGTTTTGGAGATTAATTCCTGGAATTAGATCAAAAATATCCAAAAATTGAATTTGTGTTTGAGGTGCGTTCTTCCCATCAATTGACACAGAAGTCTGAAATAAAACTACATTAAAGTAGCAAAATCGCTTACTGAATTTGATAGATTTAAGACATTTGCGTTTTTGAGTTATCTTTTTTACATGCGTCCGACAGTAAAGATCTTCAGACGATCAACCCTTGGATTTCTATAAAAATTCGTTAGGTGTCTATACTAAAGAGGTTAAATCTGTGCACCGAATTTTATCTATCTAGCATTCTTCGTTTTGCGGCTATCATGCTAACTTATATTCGAACAGATGGACAGATAGACTTCCTCAGAACGAATCCTGCTCAATATTTGATAGAAATCTGCAGATTTGATTTTAAGCCTGCATACCAACTTCAATGCCAATTACTTCAAAGCAATTTTGAGCTATCTTTATCACAGACAGAGACGGATATTTTCCAAAAATGATTTTTTTTTAACTCGAGGAGGTCAAAAATGTGGAAATTCCACAAAATCTCGAATTCGAATTTTTTGACGATTGCTATACTTTTATACTTCATACACGAAAAAGTACAAATATTTAAGCGACACGAATACTCCATTGAGAAAATTTTACTGTATTATATCCAATGTACATTGCAGTAATATTTTATAATTAAGGACAGGCTTTATAACAATCTTGTATAGTACAAATTCATTTAAAGGAAAAACTAAAATGTTTATGAATATATATTTCAGGAAAAAAAAATTGCCACTTAATATGCGAATGAGAATTAATTTCTAGAAGTTCTACTTTTCAAGAATACTTTATCAACATTCTTTCACAATGAGGACTTTTTTGAAAGATATCTGATTTTATGGAGCTAATCTATCTTTACTTAAATTATTTAGATTCATGTAAATTTTTACATATATTTTACGTTAATAGTAATTTGTATATTTCCTGATAAGTACAGATACCTAAAATTTAAACAGATTTATGTGTTATCTCATTAGCTTTTAGAATATTTTCTTACATGTATTTCATTTCTTTCAACTTATGATCTTATTTTACACTACGTAGAAAAAGGGATATTTTTTACTGATATATATTTTTTTGCAACTACACAGAAAGGAGAAATACTAAGAAATAAGTTGTTCAATGTTCTGTAAAGTGACCGACAAACTCTATAATCCAAGTAAGATGAAGAAAATTTTATTTGATAGATGATTTTACATTTCAAAAGAAAGTTTTATCTACTTTATACTTCAAAACTATGCAACTAGCCTTCGTGAAGAGCTTAGATTTCTACAATACGTAAGGTAACGGTATTTTCTACGACACCTACCGTATTTTCCTGGAAAATGCTGGCAGAGATAGTTTGAAGGTGGAAAAGGTTTTTATAACTTTTAATATTTATTGTCCATGGATAAAAATGTAACATTAGTAAATGCTTTGAGAAATTAAATTTATTAAAAACAACTATTCATTGTGTATTAAAGGTATGGTGGACTATATTAGACATTTTTAGGAATTATTTACTTAGCGTTATAAAATTTTTATGCATATATTAAAATATATATACATCAAATTTCTGATTTAAAAACTTTTTAAAACGAAATACTATATTTCTAAAAAATTAAAGATACATAATTTTTTAAATTTTAAAATATTCCAGGCGATTTAATTTTTAACATTTTCTATTATTTTTTCCTTATTACCAAATATAAATTTATCTGGAATAAAACTGTGTATAATTTTGTAATTCTAAATAATGCTAATTTTTTAGAAATGTTTTTATGCACACTTACTGAATTTTCATAAGAATTTTAAGTGTTTTGGAAGTAAAATTGACTTTTAACAGACTAAAAAAAAATTGAAATATAAATTCAATACTCTATTTTCTTTTAATGTTTAATTCAAATCATTATTATAACTTCTATTTAATTTCTTTGAAAATTAAGGCACCTGGAACATTTCAAAGATATTTAAATCTAAATACAATATAATTTTGAAGAAAGTAATTAAAATGTTCTTTTTTCTCTAGGCTTTTGAAATATTCATTTTAATGAATAATAAATCGTATAAGACTGTTTTAGTTGAATAGAAACATACATTTTGGAGCGGAAGCTATAAAATTAAAATTTCATGTGTTTGCTTAATTTTTTTTATTTCAAAGTTCACTGTTCCCTTAAAAAGTAAATTGATTTTCGATCGATTTATTTGAATTATTTTGCTTTTTAATAGTGACTATTAATTTAATATGTATAATAGTAAATAATTAATTAACATTCATCGTTATAAAAATTATAGTATACTGAAATCAATATTTTCTCAATTAGGTGGTGCCACTATTATTCTTTGTTTTTTAAATAAAGTAATAATTAGTAATTTTTTTAACATTAGACACAAGAGATTTTTACTTTCTCGTACACATAGTGCAAAAAAATATAGTAATCGGTAAGAAATTATAACTCGAGATTTTGACGAATCTCTACCTTTTAAGCTTTCCTGAGTTAAGATTTTTTTTTTTTTTTTTTTGGAAAATGTCCGTCCGCCTATCTTTGACAAAGATAGACCATCTGCAAAAATCTAATTCAACACAGGCAAATCAATGTTCCCTGATTTAAAGTCTACGTTTTATATGAGGAAGCCGACAGACTGGCGAAGGAAGATGCGGAATCAAACATTCAACAATGCCACACAAAGGTACCAAAATCCTACAATTTTCAAGCAGAAAACGATGGAAGATTGGCAAAAGAATTGGAAAGATGAAGATCCAGTACGATCTACATTAAAAATTCTTCCAAAAGTCTCTCTTCAACAATAAAATGGAAAAGGAGAGGCATTCTTTTCGTGACATTCTTTGGGCCCTTTCCCTCATATCGTCGCCATTTTAATCTAATGCATTCTGACCTTGCAGAAATCTTAATACGCAACAAAATTTATCCTGACTTCCGCTTTCCTTATAACCAAATCAACATCTGAACTCGAACAAGTTTGGTTTCGTACTGTTGTTTCTTCCCAAGGATCCAGAATGAAAATTCAGGGAATGTTTCGTTATCTCGAAGAGAATCAAGATCTTTTCAGCTTTAAAGAACATGCTTTCCAAGAGTAGTTATATATATATATATATATATATATATATATATATATATATATATATATATATATATATTAGGTGTTTTCATGTTTTCATCAGCAATATCTATCGGTAAACATGCGATGTATCTATATAAACGACAATGGTGTGCGGTTTTACAATTTACTAATACTTTATTGTTATCAATTTGAAAGTTTTCCATTTAGTATTATTGGCTTATTCAGTGTATAAAGACTCCAATCATGGAATGAGCTTCAAATTGCACTTTAGACATTCATTGTTTTTTTTGTTTGATTGAAGAAATCTTCTGCCGAAGCCCATCAGGCACTTTCAGAAATTTGTGGTGATGCTACTCCGTTATATCCCAAATGTCGGTTTTGGTTTTAGCCATTTAAATGGTGATTTCGATGTCACTGGCAAAGAACGGCTCGGAGGACCAAACAAAATTCGAAACCAATCAATTGCAACAAAAATGGGAAAAAGTTGT
>JAPMOR010080544.1:147974-253272 GCA_026543865.1 Argiope aurantia | reverse complement strand
TGTACTTCACTTATGTGTTTCTATATTTTCATTTTCATTTTTGTAATTGTCTTGTTCTTTTTCTTATATATGTCCTCATTTTTAGCAGTCTTAAACAATTAATAATTTTATTATTATTACATGAATTTGGTTATCACGAATAGACAGTATGTCTGTTTATGTAGAATAGCACAGGTTTTCAATTTCCCTTTGATAGATTGCTTACAAAATCACTGCAATTTCTCACTTGAATCTCAGCCAGCTAATTGCTCTTAGCTTTGTTTATCTAATGTTAAAATCCCCTTACCAAATTTTAGTCAATAAATGTCAGACGTCGGGCAATTTGGGAGCGAGTCGCAGAGATGGATAGCACAGGAGCGTCTTCCAATCTCACTCTCCTACTTCATGCCCGTTACACTGTTTAAATAACCAGTAGGTTATAGTTGCAGGACATACAATGGTGTTATGGGACAAAGATAACATCAAAATGCTTTGACCTAGACAGATTAAACTTGGTATTCGGCCTTTATATGAAAACTGTAGATTTTTTAGCAAATTCTGCTAGAGGAAGTCTGTCTATACGGCTACTCGAATATAAGACATTACATATAGACGTTAAATAATACATTCAATGTCTATAGTGTAGACATCTATCAAATTTTGAGCTAAAACTAACGAGTGCTTGACTATTTGTCAATCTGTATTTTCAGAAATATATAAACTCGGTAATTCAAAAATGCACTGACTTAAATATATCACATTTAGTATTAGATTTTGTGATTACAAGTGTAATATTTTGTTTCAAAATATTACACTTTCAATATTTAGACAAAATTTTGTTTCAATTTGATCGGAAAAACGTATCTAAAATACGATTTTAGGGTACTGTTAACCGTTTGTCAAGGATTAATCGCCACAGAACTCACCAAGGATAAAATGACAGGTCTAGAAAAAATGCTAACTTCATGCCAAATGTTAATATTTCATAACCATTGTACGCCAGTGCTATACCAGGCGCTCTTTATGATAACACCTTTAATAGAGAGTATGCGAGATTTTGGGGGACTACTTCCGCTGGTTTTCTTTTATTGAAGATACTAATAGTTCTTAACATTACTGTGACAAGTCAAGTTCCGTCATCAAATTATTGAGTTGGACTCCGAAGAATTATTGTAGTGCTGACGATCTTACTTCATATTAACTTCCACAATTAAATTCAGTTTTCTGTATATTTGCTTTTAACGAAGGAATTTCAAAAAAGGGTGTGAAAATTTATATAGCAATGTCGTTACTTACAAGGCCCAGAACATCTTGTTGACTTCAAATTAGGTCACTTACACTTTCTTTTCTTTTAACAAGTAGAGCCTTTCACATTCGCAAGTCTCCCTGAAACTTTCTCATATATTATCTGATATATATTTTTATGTTATATTTACCGCATACCATTGGCGAACAAAAGCTAAAAAAGAACCTAACAGAATGCGATCGTTGGCGGGTTTTTTTTTGACAGTTAATCCCTGGAATACAATTATACAGGGTGTCTCAAAAACCTTGACTGCGGCTTTTATTCCTGAAATATTGATCGTAGACATATACTGTAAATTACAAAGTTGCGATAAAAGAGGTGCACATTGCTATGAAATCAATTAAAGTTTTCAGGAGACGAAATTTAAAAATATATATAATTTAAATTTTTATACAGACCCCGTACAAAAAAATTCTCAGTGAAAAAAAATGTGCCTCATCCTCTAATAAAGTCATGTGCGAAATTTCAGCACTTTATCACAAAAAGTGTCAAAGATATGAAGCTACATAAATGCTGACTTAAACCACTTTTCGATCCCTGGATATAAGTTCGCAAAAAGAAAAAAAATCATGTCGGATGTTCGTGTTTTAGAGGTCATACACAAATTGACAAGGAAAGTAATGATTGAATAAATAAATAATAATTTTACTCTTTATTGGTTCAAAAGTATTAAAAATTTATAGAAATACTAACTTAAAGGGAAAGATTACTTAAGGGAAAGATTACATAAGATTTTTTTACAAGTTCACTGACTGTGCTATTTTTAAGCTATATTCTATAATTCATGATATAAAATTTCAAAGCATTTTTCAGAAAGCATAAATTTTAAAATTCCTATTTAAAACTACAGATATGAAGCATATTTAATTTTCTTATGATGCATTCCTGCGTCGCTTCATCTGCACTAAAGCTGCAAACATCTGTATTTTCATTTGCGATTGATCCTTCTCCAACTTTGTTTTAACATATTTTTAAGAATTTTCATGACAAAATTCTGAAATTTTGTACATGACCTTATTAGAAGAGGGGCACATTTTACTCATTGTTAATATTTTGTAAGGAGTCCGTATAAAAATTTAAATTTTGTATTTTTTAAAGTTTAATCCCCTGAAAACTTTATCGATTTCATAAGATTTTGCATCTTTTTTTTACGCAACTTTGTAATTTACGGTATATATCTACTATCAATATTTAAGGAATGAAAGCCGCGGACAAGGTTTTTGAGACACCCTGTATAACCATTAGTAAAACGAATCTGTATTTTTATTTTTTACCAAAAGTTTTATTACAACATTTAGCATAGAACATTACAAGAACTTATATCAACTTTCATATTTTTAAGTGATCGCATTTAATGAGGGTGAAAGTACAAATCGACCGTTTATCGTTGTTAACACGGATTTGATTCGAAATTTGATATATGTCTACATTTTTAATGTTGAATCTGTGTAACAAATTTCATTTGTCTAGCTCTCTTTAGTCTATAGTTATTGTATTAGCTTGCATTAAGACAGCCTATTAAACAAACTTCTTCTGAATGAATGACGAAATTTGATGTTAAGACCATATACCAGATTTCATTAGTTTAACCTAAAGCATTACTGATTTATAGTGTTCACATACAAATATACATAATTCTAGAAATATGATTTCCGGATCCATAGAGGTATTAAACGTGAAGATATGTCAGAATCTCGGGTTCGAATTTTTTGGCGATTACATTATTTTCTTTTCATAATTTCGCATACGAGAAATTCAAAATACTTATCGTGACGATTAGCAGGTTATCTCGACACTATTGCAATCAAATTTCAAATTTCTCTTTTATTCCTTCCCCTCCCCCCGCTATAAATGCCACAAACAATTTTTGAAAATTCTATGTGAAGGTTAAGGCTTTAATCATTCTTAATACTAATAATAAAGCAAAATGTGTGTGTTGTGTACCTTGGAGTGTTTAGATGCTCCACAGGACAGTAAATTTTATACAAATATACATTGAAGATTGAAAATGTTCACCTCGGAGTAATTGTGTAATGTAGAGTTATTAAATTTTGTACAGATATGCATTAGAGGAAGTGAATGTGCAGCTCGCTGTATTTTTTTGAAACTTTAATTACAATCTAATTAAATCTAATTAATAATTAAGAGAAGTTATTGGGTTTTTCCGTGATAATTTACGGAAATATTACTGCGCAAGAGTAATTTTGGCAGTATATAAAATGTGTCTTTTGAGTGATATCAATTTAATAATTATGAAAAAATTTCATGGATTTTTGCAAAAAATTTCAAAAATTATTTTTCATCCCTAATATTCTACAATAACTGTTACATTGTTTAACAGAAACAATTGTTATTCACTGAAATTCAAACTTTTTTCATTGTTTCATTATACATTAAATCGCTTGACTTATTTCCATTGTTAAAAATTTAAAAAAAGAAGATTTTTCTTTTTATATTTGCGTAGCTAACACCGTGTATAAAAAATTTAAGCTACAATACCACGGAAGTTAAAATCGAGATGAACCAAATATTTATTTATGTTCATTATTATGCTATAATGCTTATAAATGTTTTTTGAGGCAAACAAATTGAACAGAACACATTGTAAAATAATCAAAATAACACAGCTATAATATCTAGACAATTTGAGGCTCAAAAATAGTTTGTGGACGGAATCATGACCTTGAAGTTAGAACTGATAGATTGAAATGGAATTTAGCACAGTTAATATTTCTGGCAAATCAGTTAGTCCCTAAAGTCCACAAAAGGAATAAAATAATGTAGTAAAAATATGAAAATTAAAAACAGCAGTGTTAATTATTGGCTATTGATATCTTTGAAATGTTGAAAATAATTTTAGCATTGGCACAATATTACAATTTAAGCATTGGCGCAATATTTTTTAAGCATGGCACAATATTACATTTTTTGTGACATGTTATTGATAAGGAGCAAGAGTCAGAATTTATGAAAGCAATTTAGTACTAAGACCTTCGTCAGAAACTAAAAAAAACTAAACTTCATCAGTTCATAAAAGTATTGAAAAGTTTTGAGACATATGCTAGAATCTTTACATAGTTCCACAATTTAAGAATGATTTCAAATTAAATGACATAAAAAGATTTCCCAAATTCATATATATTAGCATATTTGTGTTATTCATCCAATGCATTTATTATACAATATTATTGATCCATTACTTCCAAGTTTTGAAAAATCTTGTTAAAGCATAAAGAATTCTGCATGAAATATCAACCATTCTTTCTCACGTAAAATCCATGAAGAAATAGCTGAATTCAAAAAGCGACTCAAGAGTGATGAAATGCCGCCTTCTTTCATCTCATTTATTCAACCCATGCACAGTGTGAAAAAGCACGTGTTAGCACTTCTAGGCTCCTATTGGATGACATTTTAAATTGAAATACTACTCAGCGGAATAAAAATTGAAATACTACTCAGCGGAATAAATAATAGGAAATCATGAAAAACAGATTGACTTTACATTCATGTCTGGTATATTTCTGTGGTTTGATGCATTGAAAATGATAATCAATCGTAAACTGTCTGCATTTTTAGATCGTTTTGAGTTATTTTTCTGGTAAAGAATCGTTATGATTTAAATATTATTGGTACTGATATTGAAATATATGCTGAATCATTTTTTATGTTGCGATTGATTAATAGATAATAGTTTCTAAATGGAATATATCTAAAATACATCTTTACAGAATTTATTAATCCACCATGGTAATTTACTTTTTTAGTATACAAAAAGCTCAAGTATAGATCAAACTGGATTAACAATAAACAGATTAAATTTCATGGAGGTTAAGATTTTTTTATGACTTACTACTGAATGCATTTGCATTTAATTTACATGTTAAGGAATATGGTCTTAAAAAATAAAAATAAACGCCCATTTAGATTTTTTAAAAAGTTTTTATTGGAATTTCCAAAAAATGTGTCAGTTTCGTAAAAACACTATTACCAATCCGTTGTTATTATAAAAGAAAAAATTTTAATAAATTAATTATGCACAAGTTTTATGATTAAACTAAAACATAATTGAAAACAATAAAGTCAAATACAGCCCGTTCTTGTATAGAAAATTCTTTTTTATTGAGTAACAGCCACCTTTAGCAACTAATGGGTGCAAAAGAGATATTGGTTGTGTGTGCTTTCAATTACATCTCTTAAACATAACTTAATATTTTAATACTTTTAAATTTCAAATTGTAACAGACATCAAAGCTACACTAATTTAATAGCCTCAACTTGAATTTTCCATTGTATATACGAGCCCTCCAATTTTTTTAAAAAAGTACCTTAATGTCATATTACTATTAAAAACGTGACTGCCCTTAAATGTAAACTGTACAGATATTAAACAGAATATAATTTTCTTAGTATTCAGCTACAGAATAAAATCAAGTAATTAAATATGTGACGGAACAATAAAAACAGCATAGTTTTTAGTTTAACATTAAAACCAATTATTGAAAATAAAGGCTACTGAAAACTTTTTACTTTCTCATAGACTAAGTATAGAGAATGCACTATAATCGCCTTGTGGTTTTGACGGATTCTCCTGTTTCACACTGGCGGAACATATTTTTGGCATTATGGCGGTCAATCGGTCAATGAAAAACTTGAAAATCAAAAATGGTTTGAGATAGACAGATGGCACTTAATAAATGGACTTTCTATCAAATTTTCAGTGAAATCCTTTCAGACGATGTCTGTCTGTATGCTCAAATGAAATAACTTCAAAACATAATGAAATATATAAATAAATTTGTTATATAGGTTTAGAATCTAAAATGTAGATATCTTATCAAATTCTGAATAAAATCTGCCAAAAGGTTCACTGTCTGACGTTTTGTACTTTTACATGCATGCAAATCCGAAAACTCATAAAGCAATGGCTTAAAACGACGAATTCATTATGTAATCATGCAATTACATGTGTAGTTCCGAGTCAAATTTTGGCGACAATCGGTCAGAAAAAAAACATCGAAAATACATATTCGTTAGACAGAATGAGGCAAAATTAGGAATTGTTTGACGTGATGTTAGAATTAAGCCAAACATTCATATTTTGTAAAAAATGTTCGCCTCTGCCATGCTAGGCATTCGCGGCATTACCGAAGGTCCACAATTTTATTTGGGGAAAGAAGATAAAACTGTTATTAGAGAACTATAAAAACGTTTCGAGGAGATTAAAAAAATTGACAAAATTAATTAAAGATCTATTTGACAATTAAATTAGTATAACTTAAAAAGACAATTTTCACTTTCTTATATATGAAGTATTCAAAGAAAAAATATCCAAAATAAATTGACCAAAGATTCGATACTTAAATATTAATTAAGATGCGTTTCAAAACTCTCAACACTCACTTTCGGAAATATGTTTTTCTGTAAACAACATAGCTTGCAAGCAATTTGAACTAAATGGATGAAATTCAGTATATAGACTTTACATCACGATTTCTATCAAATTTTAGAAGAAACTTACTGGGTGGCAAACTTATTTAATTGTTTTTACAGTTCGAGTACAAGTGAACAGGATAACTAAAAATAAAGGTACTTTACCGTTAGCCGGACGTAAAAGTCGCCAATTATGAACCAAACGTGAATTTGGCGGAATTCTACATTATTTGGCGATTTTTTGCTTGCGCCCCGCTAACGGAAAAGTACCAAAATAACTGATGAACCTAATAAATAAAATTTTGTACACTGATTTATATATAATTGAGATAAATAAAATTTAATACAGTTTTTATTATCACGTTTTGAGTCAAATCTGTAAGCAGGTTAACCGTCTGTCGGTTGCGTTTTCACATACAGGGAATGCAATAATTCAAAAACAAATTGAACATAAATAAATAAAATTTGATATGTAATTGCAATTATTGTTCTATGTCAATTTTTGGTTTCAATAGGTCGAAAAAAAAGCACCTTAAGAAAAATATGATTCTCGTGTGCTTGTGTATCAAGTGTAAGTAAAGGATTTATTACCAAAAATCACACTATCTTCACAGTAAAATTGTTAGACTCACATCAAAGATCAACATTTCATTGCAGTTATTCTACTGTGCCAAAACAAGGTGCACAATTTTCGGTAGATGGAAACGGGTAACACCTTTATTAGATTATATGCAAGAAAGTTTTGGGGAAACTTCGCCCTCTGGTGTAAGTTCTAAGATTGCGTGAAATCAATTTTATGCTATAAGATTTTTGAGAATCATTATATATTATTTATAAAAAACACCTAAATCCAGCTTAAATTTTATGAATTAAAATTTCAAAGAAAATGTCTAAGGCATATGCATATTTTCATTCTCCAAAAAATGTGCACATCAAAATTGCTAATCAAATCATCTATTAAATTTATAATTATGTCATTTGAATTTAAATTTAAAATTTGTTGTGAATCAAATAATTCTAATCTGTGAATTGTAATTTCTTGTTTTTTTCCACAATAAAAGCATTACATTTCCTCTTTTTATCTATAAAGAGAAAATACAAACTGGTAATAATTCTAAAATGATAAAAAAAAAAAAGGCTACGCTTGATTATTTATATTTGTTTTGAAAGGACATTGCTTTTTTATTGCACTTCTCCAAATATATATAAGCCAAATGTATCATTTTTCACACAAAGAGAAGCATTTGGATTTTATGTCTCGGAACAAATGATCATGAAACCACGGGTCTAAACATTTCTTCCACCCAATTAATAATTTAAAACTTTTCCCCTGATGCAACTCAGGACAATAAGAAATAAAATGCAGTATCTACTGATAAGATACTTTGATAATTAATAAAAAATATTTTTTAACTTAAAATCTTATTTGAATATTTTAATGAAGAGGATTTTGGTATTATCATTAATACAACTCATGGTGAATAGAGAGGATTAATAATTTTTGCTAACCTAAATGCTCTAGAAATAGCTGTAAAAATAACTTACTTGAATTGACAATTCAGATCTAAGCACCAATGTAGTCAGAAACTATTCATCATTGCCTTTGAATTAGCATGTTTAAACGAAAGGCGTAAATAACTGTGAGATTTTTAAAATGTTTTATGTATGTATAAAAAAATACTTACCGATTTTATTTATGTTAATAATTATTCAACACTAATTAATATTTCCGGCTGAATTTGGTTAGTACCTTTGATACTTTTTGCCCTCGTTATTTCAACTTTTTGAGTCATTACACAAAATGGGGATAAACTGTGTATCATCTAATCAATCAACTGTAGAGGTTCAAATATAGCAAATTTAGATTAAATCCACCCACAGTTTCATGTTTCTAATTGATCTGTATATTTACTCTGACTGTCACAGTGAAGTGTTGAGATTAATATTCTAACTAAACAAATATTTACTAAAAGAGGATACGTGTGGAACACATACATAGATGTAAGGTTACAAGATGTGCAACTGCATTAAATTAATAAATTTCTATAAAAATTGTGTTTAGAATAATTAAATTAATATAGTTCTAAATGTATTTTGAAGAATATTTGCTGATTGAGTCTGAAATGTTTTCAATTATTTTGACATATATAAAATAAAATTCTAAACTAAAAAAGTGTGATTTCTGAAACTTTCATGCATGATTCATTAATTAATTATATATTTAAATTTCTGTTTTTCGTTAAATATATATCTCTACATTTCTTAATTAATTCTTATTAAATTACAGATTTTACTGCTTTAAACATATTTATAAAGGAAACGCAAACGTCTGAAAGGTTTTATATTTTTGTTCATTTTAAAATGTATGGCATTTTTCAAAACATGCATATGTACTTTATTTATAAAATTTAATTTGTTCTAAACTCTTTTTATGTATAAAATTCAAATGTGCATGAGAAGGTTTCTTTTAACTGACAAACATTTTTCTAAAATTAAAATGAATTCATTAGAAATTTAAATAATTTTTTTCGAAAGATGCTATAAAATGTGGTGCCAAATATCTTTCAATTTTAAATTTAAAACTTTTTTGTATTAAAATTTGAAAATCTAAAACTGCTTCAAAGCTCTAAAATTTGAGGTAATGCATTTTAAGAAAAAAATGGCATACATTTGCTTATTATTTCTTGAAATTTTCTGATAATTTATTTTTATTGTTAAACCAAGACATTATTTTTGGTTTAGACATTTAAACCAAGACATTATTTTGGCTTCAAATAAGAAAAAATTTTTTTATTATAATGTAGCAATAATTTTTGTATTAATACTTGTAATGTACGTTATATAGGATGTTTATCTTAATCATGATCTAATTGCTAATTTCTAGAGTGTTTGTGTTAATAAAGGCTTCTAACTAAAATAATTCAAAATATATATAAAAAAAATATACATATTATGTCGTGTTAGTCAATACATAAACTGATAAGAAAGTTATGAATTTTAAATTTTTAGGCAGTTTAACTCTTTCTGCTATGAACTATGAAAATAATAATCTTTTTTTTTTTTCATATTCGGAAAATTATTCTTGATGAATTAATATTTAAAATAAAGAAAATTCCAGAATTCTATGACTAGTTCTTTTTTTATGGAGCTTTTATAATTAATATTTTAGATGATTTCAGACAATCTCAACAGCTAATTAGTCGGAGATTTTTTAATTAAGTTGATTAGATTGGATAATGATTGATTAATCGTTGATTAGCTTAAAAAAATAAATTCAGATTTTCATAAAAGAAAAGTATTACTATTTTTTATTTATAATTTTAATGAGTCAATAATATTTTACTAAATGTGATTAAAAGGGCAGAGGGAATTAAAAAACACTTTTGACCTCATAAAACATAATTGTTTTTATGATCCAGATCATTTTTCTTATGGGAAATTTATATCAATTACCGCAGGTTTAAAATTAGCTGTTATGACATGATTAGTATTACCTCTTTGTATATTGTGTCAAATATTGAATTCTATTGTTGAAAATTTTAAAAAATAAAGATTATAAATAAATTAAAGATCTTTGTGTTTTGTATCAAGAATTTGAATTGGTTCCGAGCAATATATATTTATTTCTTTACTTGTGTTGTAACTCTTATAATTTTCTTTTCATGACACTTTTATAGAAACTAAAACAATTTAACGTATATTAATATTTTTAAATTTATACAGATAAAATTATTTTTGCTCTAACACTCAGATTTCTGTTCTTTAAAAGTTTAGAATTTTTTTTAAAAAATGAATTTATTATAGAAATTTATTTAATAAATTGTATCAAACAATTTTCATAAATATATTTCTTTTATGATAATATCGTTTACTGTCTTTACAATACTCGGAAATAGGCCAATGTCATTTTATATTTTCTTTACTATTTCACCGAAGAAAGGATCTATTATTTTTAACAGCAATAATGTCGCCTTCGAAATCCATCATTCAAGTCAGATATCAGAAAATACCGTTTGATTATTGGTTTTAGGTTTTAGAAAAGAACGGTTGCTTGATTATGGGCTTCACTTTGAAGTCAGTTTCCAAGAACAGGATTTCGTGCACTGAATGCATTTCCTAAGAAATCTCTCTGTAGCTTCTCAGAAAAATCTATAAGAAAACGCTTTAGGGCAAAACATTTTTCGTTATCACAGTTCTTTTATCTTCAGAATAAAAATATACTTTTAATAAATACATTTAAAAGGAATTGCTATATAATAAATTTAATTATGGTAATAAAACACTTCATTTAGTTGAGAATGCAGGTGAAAATTTCTATAGGCTTAGTGGCGGATAACAAGATTTATTTCAAGTAAAAACAAGAAACTCAGGTAAAAAAATACAGATAAAAGGCATATAAGACGGTATCTACAGTAATCAATATCACATACGCAGCAAATCGTTTCTAACAACAGCAACGGCGAAAAGCGCAACAGAGAGAACTCGTTGGAGAGATTTCGCTCGACATCTCGTTTGATCTCAATTCAACTACTAATACTAGCTGTGTCTCTAGAATTTTTATACCCTCCATGATAAGGCATTGAATGTTCTAAAACAAATTATGGAAATAGAATCACAATGGAGGTATCATCAAGATGCTCGAAATTCGGGATTCTTCATCTTTGTCGCCAAATTCTTACAAAGTTTGTCGCTAAGTATGGCGGTCATTAATGTGGCATATATTCTATACGTGTAAAACTATCGTCTCTACTAGGATACTTGATGCTCAAGGAAGCAATATTACAAATTTATCGAATTATCATTTAATAATTATCCATTTAAAATTATTCTAGAATATTACATGATTGAAATTGTAAGTATATATAACAGTTTTTTAAATTTAAAAAGATAAAATTGTAAATAGGTGTCAGCCCGTATGCCCAGTGAAATTACAACATACGCTCAGACAAATGCACGAACACACACATACTTTTGAAAAGAAGGTGGTTACAGGCGCATTTGATTTTCAAAATATTTCATATTGCAGTCACAATGACTAACAAGAACTAAAACACAAACACATATACAATTTTTGTTCTTTTAATTTCGTAACATAGAATTTTATAGCGAATAACTTTACCACTTTATGGATGTATATATATATTTTCAAGATACAGAACTATTTATATTAAAGATATAATAGTTTTGGAATTAAATAGAAATATATATTAAAATATTAAAGATATAATAATAATATTAAAGATACAAAAAACTCGGGAAAAAATCGTTGGAAAAGAAGGTGATTACATGCGCCTTTGAGGCTGAAAACATTTCCTATTTCGGTCAAAATAGGAGATTGTGACATTAATAGGATAATACTAGTCTATATTATCCTAACAATAGGATAATATAGTTAATGCTACTCAATAACAAACATTAACTACTCAGGGAAACACATTTTATATCGAAAGATGGAGATTAAACTAAAAGAGCGCAAAATATCTGCGAAAATTTAAATTTGCATATTTTTTTTTAAATTATAGAGGACTGGTTTTCTGTGACGAGATAGGCAAAAATATTCTGCAAAAGAGAAAAACAAAACAACAATGTCAATTTTGTGAGATATTTAGCTTTCAATATTCAATAGACTAAAAAATAATTTTAAGTTAATGTTAGCTCTTCCTTATAGATCTATATTTAATTGAAAGATCTGCTCTAAAGTAGGAGCTTCAAAGATCTGGAAGCAATACACTTCAATGATGGGATAGAAAACCTGATCTACTTATATGACAAATGCATGAATAATCACATGAATTGTGCCAAAATGTACTCATCATTGTGCAATTTTTGGTAGAAAAAATATATTTTCTTCGCTACTCTTGTTTATTTGTTACAACTCATCAAATCTTGGGGGAAAACAACCCTAGTAAATATATAACAATTCTTTTTAAAACTTCAGGAACGTATTTTTATTCATTAAAACTGAAAAAAGCATTATTTATCTTCTGAGCATTGGAAAATTAAAGTTAACCAGAGTAAAGAAAATTATTCATTCACATGTCTAATTTCATAATTTGTTGTATTTTTTGCATTTAATCTAACACATCAAATTTTAGCGTAATCTCAAATGAATGCCTACATAAATTATAGACGTTCCTTCTCCTGTAAACATTAAAAGTTAGGAAGAAACTGCAGAATTTCGAAGAATTGACTGAATTGAGATAATTTGCTTTCTTAATATCACTCATTCAATCCAACTTTGTGAGAAGGAGCTCGTATTTAAATTTCAACGCGTAATTAAATGAAATTTCGAAATAGTAATAGCAAGTATTGATATAACATACATGATTGAAATCAAACGGAAGTAAATATTTCTGGTTAACCAGCTGATTAACTAGAAATAAGCAGCTGGCCTCTAAAGGCGACTTATTACAAATGAAATATATAAATTGTTGAAAACAGCTGAAAGAAAAATGTGCTGAATTTGGTACTCGTAATTTGGAAATTAACCGTTATACTAGTGTTTGAGGCTTAATAATCAACGACATTTGAAGAATATTGTTTAAAAATATCGGCAAAATAAAATAATGTACACGAAAAAGAAAACGTAAGGTATGCGTATAAAAATTGGAAATTCATAAAAAATTGAAATAATGTTCCAAATAGCCAATAAAATGGGCTCCAAAGACATAATCATAAATATCGTTTCATAACCCCAAAATCAATATACATTCTTAAGAAGAAAAGGGTATTTTATTCGCTAATCTTCTTAAAGAATTTTTTAAAAAGTTGGAATTTAATATTGCTTTTCGAGATTGTAAATTTTCGGATAGAAGTGCATGGAAAATAGAATCATGATACTTTATTGTGCGGTATTAAAAGCTTTGACCTTTAAATTAGGTAATAAAACGAAGTTCTACCCAATTCATAATAAATAAAAGATAATGCAACAGAATGTTTACATTCTTTTAAAGCTTTGTCCAAGAAAAAGAAACGATAAAGTTTAAGAATACCTTTAAGTTAAAAAATATTAGCATTGGAAAAAATTGAATAATTTAAAATTATAATATTATTGAAAACTGAAATAACCATAGAATGTAAAATATTATATGTTTAATGCATGAAGTGAGCTCTTAAGCTTATTTTAGTTAGCATCCTTTTTGACAAAGTATTATTGTTTTTACTAAAATATATCATTGGCAATGAATCAGTTTATTCGTTTCCTATGTAAACAATTGAAATGTCAAAATAAAAGTTTCAAATGTTGTTATAGAAGATTTCAAATTTATATATTTATATATACTAGAAGGAATTATTTTTAGCAACCAACAATTTAAAAAGAAAAGTCTTACTGCCATCAACATGCTTTTATTTCTAAATGATTCAATAAAGAATAGTTCTTTATTAATTATTGTTTTGCATATTTCTTTGCATAAAAATATTATTCAAAGAGAAATAGTACTCATTTAATCAAAATATTTCAAATCATTGTATACCATATTTAAATGAACCCAATGAATCAACTCAGAGGATAAACTGTATATCAGGTAAAAGCAAAACCTATATCCTCCCCGATCGGAAAAAATATCATACAGAACGGGAAATCAATTTCTTGTGCTATTCTGGGAAAAACGAATGCTTATTATATCTTGGCGAACTTTTGCTGTAATGAGAACTAAACTTTAAAGTTAGGCATTAGTAAAATCTGTCATGAATATAAATGGCATCTGAAGTAAAAAGGACATGAAAAACATTTTAAATGGAAATGAATGTTTTCAAATAGCATATTTTGAGAAAAACCTCTATATGTATATAATGGAACATATGCCTGTCTAGACGGGATTTCATTCTTTTAATACAATCAATCTGAGTTCTGATAATATTAAAATTATTATTACCAATTAATGAAAGCTATCGAAGAAAATATCATGAATTTTGGTAGAGTGCTTAAAAAGTTAAAATAATTATAATTTTCAGTACATTTTAGATGTATTGTATAATAGTATGACATTTTTGTTTCATTGAAATTGGATATTTTCTATTCATAGTGTTCATGAACACTAAAATCAAAGCATATACTAATTTCTTTTTAAAATAAATACAGATCCTCTATCAGAAAGAAACACAATGCTAAACATAAAATGAAAAAATGCTGAAAGAAAATAGCAATAATCTTCGTTTTGGTCCGCAAGAGACGAATATAATGAATCGGCATAAATATCATTTATTTATATTTAGGTTTATTCACACATCAATAAATCAGTCATTTTTAAATATAAAAATAATCCTCATTGACACAAAAACAGATTTTATCATCCGATAATGATAAAAAAAAGGAGAAGAGATACTTTAAAACTCAATCCAGCATTGGAGACGACGGTGCATTATTATATGAATTGATAATGAAAGATGATAATGTTGTTATGTAAAGTAACTTTGTATGCTCATAGAATCAGTGTGATTCTTATGATGTTGTCCACGAAATCTCTTCTAACCTTATAACAATCGACTGTAATTTTTTAAAGCACTTTGAGTTAATTTCCCATACGTCATAATTTCAATGACGCAATTTTTAATACATTTTCATCCTCTTTGAACAAACCAATAAAAATTATTTTAGGATTAAATTTTCCCTATAAAAAATTGATTTTTGGATTAGCATAACTTTTAATAATGAGTAATAAAAGATTACATAAAAATAATATCTAAAAATTTGTATCCACTAAATGAAAATATTGGAAAAATGTAACATATAAAATTGACATAATTGCACTGACAAAAGTGTGCTTTAAAAAACGTTTTATTTAAATTTATTTAATTTATACGAATAGAAATGACTATAGTTTTTAATAATTTGCCTTTGTACAGAATATTATTTTACAAAACGTCTTTTATTAAATTTCTGCAAGTAAAACTCATTGATTTTTTTCCCATACAGTGGTTATAATGTGGACCAGCTATGAACTTCCACTAGATTCCGCTATTGATTGATATTCTAAGTTTCATAACACGGCCAATTTTAGACGTACAAGAATGGGACTTTCTATATTTAAATGCTGTTTTATTTATATGCTAATTAAAATAGTCTAAATACTGTATAAAAATTTTGATTTCGTAATTTGTTTAGCATTTACTTTTCTGATTCGAGCAATATAAAATAAAATTCATTATCCCATCAAAAGTTTTTTGTTTCCTTTTGAAGTATATGTCTATTCTAATACATATCAAACCACAATTAAAGCTGACAACCTACATATATAGTTCGAATTTACGTTTATTTATTAGAATAAAAATATTGCGTATAAAACAACAAAATTAATATTATCATATTATTGTATGTACATCGATATAATGAAATAATACGAATTATTTATCACAATCATATATATAATTCGGTGAAGGAATTTGCTAATAGATCTTTTGCCACGAATCGATATGAATGTAAACTTCGTAGCAAATTAGCATCTGAAACTGTCAGGATCGGCAATTACGGATTCGTTCACATACCTTGAGAGCCAAAGTTCCACAAACTTTTAAAGGCATTTAGAACATTTTACTGGTTTGTCTATATGACTCTCTTTAAGCTGTAAGAGGGAATTAGTTATTACCTGTGACAGGGCGTTCAAGAGACAATAGGATTTAGGGAATCACTTTTAGCAATCGATTAATCGTTCCAGGGTCTCATGTGGTAAATATTCAACAGATATCACCCGCAGTGTCTTTCGTTGAAAATGAGTCAAATCCACATTGAAGCCACCAGCCTGTAGCATTTCAACTCAGGAATAAGTATTAATTCTTTGTTTGTGAAGCTTTAATAGTTGGGTAAGTATAATAAGCGTAACATTTGAGGAAGTCTCATTATGAGCGCAAAATTTTCTGTTTGCTCTAGGCAATTTTAAGTTTAAAATATCTGTGAACTGAAAGAGACTTAAATATTATCTTATGGTGTGAAAGAAAATTTTAATTTTTCTATGCGAGATCTTGAAAGAGAAGAAAATATAAAAATAAAACAAAGTTAAAGGAATCAGGGCAACAATTAAAACATGAAATATTATTTAGAAAAGTAAGACACGAAAGGACATTTGCTTTCACAGATATTCCTGCCGCAATTTTACTGTTCAATGTTACATTTATATAACTGCAACGATATACTGACGCGCAAATTTATGATTAAAATAACGATGTAATGAATCGGTGGGATGAAGTGACTTAAAAGAAAATTCCGTATAAATTCAAATGTAAGGTGAAAACTTAATAATGGATAAAGAAGCTTCATTCTACGCCGAAACACGATTACACAGTAGCAAAACAAGCCGAAGCGTTCACAAGGGTAACATATTTCAATAAATAGAAGCAGTCGCTTTTAAACATCTAACAGCGAAAAGCAGACAGAACTCATTGGAGATTTTTCCTAAATACTCGTTGAAGCATAGCTTAGCTGTCCACTGCTCAATACTGACTATTCTTGGCTCCTCTACCCTGTTTCCACAGCTTCCGTGACAGATTATCGAATATTCTAGAATAAATGTCAGAGCTCGATTGCTAATAGAACTATTCCAATATGTTGGATCCTTTATATCTTTCGCTAAAGTTTCTAAATTTGTCGACAAGTCTTCAAATATTTGCCAAATGTCGTCAATGTCCATTTCTCATCCATTAGAGCTACTGACAAAATTTTCATAAAATTGATAGTGCAGGAAAACAATATTATATATTAGTAACAATATTATTGTAGAATAAAGCAAGAAATCCAGTGATTTTTTTTAGATTTTTCGTGAGAAGATATTAATAGACACATTTAAATTAACAGGAGTATTTTCTACTTCATTGCATTGCACATCTAATCAATCCATCATCTTATCTTCTGTTTATTTTCTCGTTTCCTCTGCAGCCTCTGAACACATAGAAGAGGTGGAGTAATGTTAGGAAGTAGGCATAAACCTTGGAATGTCACGTCAGTCAACAACTACGAGTGCCCCCTTCTAGATTTCAGCTTATAATAAAGCAGTATGCCTTGTCTTTTAATACGATGATAAAAGCTGAGTACATATTTTGAACGGTTTTTACTTCCCATATTGATTCCAAATTCCGTTACAAGTCCGCATGCCAACATCTTTTTTTTTTAAATCTGTGTTTTCCAGTTATAGGAATACCTGATTAAACAGACCAAAAAAGTCCCCAATCAGTCCCCAATCAGACTTAAAATTTGATAATTATAATTATAAATCTGAAAGTCAAGGCTTATTTTATTGGTAGAATTCTTTTCAATAGAATTACTTCAAATATTTGAAAGAAATCTACAAATAAGACGTTAGACTACATATCAATTTTCATTACTCTAATTCAAGACGCTTTTAAATTATTGTATATGCAAACAAGCAAACATGGTTCTAAAAATGTGGCTTTGGGTCCCGGAAAGGTCTGAAACTTGCAAATTCACTAAAATCTCAAAGTCTTAAATTCATCAAAATATCGATGGCATCAATATTTTCTCTTTATATACTTCGTATACAAGAAAGTAAAATATAGAAAATAAATTGATTCACGAACCAGTTGAACTCCACGTATTCTAAAATATTAAAATATTTTCATATTCAATATTCATAAGGAAAAAAATATTTTATAAAATATTTTAATATGCAGAATCTTTTCACCGTTTGAGAAGATTTATTTTTAAAAATAAAATCATAATATCAGTTTAACTAGATAATTTTTGAAAACCACAGATAATTAATTTTCTGCGTAAGTTAATAACATTTTTTATATTAATAATGCAACTTTTTATTCAAAATTGTCAGCAAATATTCATTTATTTTTTTAATTTTTGAAAAATTAATCAAAATTGAAAAAAAAACCCTTAGAAATAAATTTGATATTATTTGGCATCATATGATATGGCATTTGTTGCAGATGACGTTCTTCGTTGGTATTCCACTTTTCTGAGCTCATGACTTTTGGCACAGTCCCTCAAATGTCTGAAATTGCTGCTGTCACTAAATATCAGTTTCAATCGGCAACAAAAGCATTACTTTTCTTGTCTTCGTTAGTTTGAGAGAATGACTTAAATTTGTATTTAAATATCATTATATTGCCATTTTAAAATGAAGAAACGCACTGCCATAAGTCATGTCTATCTATACTTATATAAAGCTCAATGTGTGTGTGTGCGTGTGTGTTGGCGCTCTACAGGCCAGACCGTTTGACCTACAGCTACCAAATTTGGTACATGAATACCTTGGAGGTCGGGAATGTGCAAATGGGGTCCCTTTTTTTGAATTTTTAATTAGAATTTTAATTATTAATTAAAAACTAACTTTCCCGCCAAAAAATCTTTTCATTTTCACCGCCGCCAAATGAGTAAGGCTTCAGTTTTTTTTCCAACACTAATGAGGCTAGGGTTAACATTTTTCGGCCGATTATTTCAAACGATTTTGTTTATTTTCTTAATGTTTGATGCATTTAAAATTAAACAATGTTAATTAATCGATCTTCCAGATTCATTCTCAAGAACTTTGGAATTTAAATAAGACAGAATAAAGAAAATTAAAAATTTCTAATCTGCATAGCTTTACCCCAACTGGCGTAGAAAAATTCACGCATTTGCCTTACCTTAACTGGCGTTGAAAATTCACGCATGCGCATTGTGTTCTGATTGTTGACAATGGAAAAGGCGTGATTTAAATTATTTTTAGGTTAGTTGCATGATTTTGTAATTAAATTGTATTTATGTTAATTATATATTTTTTGTATGTGCTTATAGTTTTAAGTACATCGTTTTTTAAGTAATTTTTTTAACCTGTTTTCAACCGATTATTTTAAACGATTCTGTTTATTTTCTTAGTGTTTGATGCATTTAAAATCAAACGTTGTTACCTTATCGATCTGCTCATGATGAATCTGAGAAAATTTTATTGACAAATTCTTAAAATATTACGTAAATTAAGAGAGATATTCTTTAGTGCCCATAAAGTTTAAACTCTCAGTGACTGTTTTCAGTAATCATATTACAAAAAAAATATTTTGTTTCAGTAAAAAATTTTGTTATATTAATTGCAGATTAATCCTTTTCACTTTAATTTAAAGTATAAATTCTACGTGAGCTAAAAGAAAATTAGAGAGATATATATTATGTTATGACTGAAGGCCTTTATAATATTATGAGGGAATTATATTGTCACGTAGATACTTTAGTATAGAACTTAATGACACACACAAGAAGTAGAGCTAAACCAATTTATTAACTGAACTCTGAACACAGTGACTGAGAAATCTTCTGCTTTTATACTAGCAGGGAAAGTTCCAGAATACTTTTCTGGAGACAGTAAGAAAAGTTCAGTACACTTGTCTGGTAAATTAAAGAAATGTCCCGAATCTTCTGGAACATGAAATAAAGAAAAACATAAAATCAATTAATTAAATATTTACACAAACTGTGAATCGCAGGATACGAACTCACAATCCCTTGATTATGAGATCAGTTCTATGTCTATTCGGCCATGAAGAGTCGACTGATTCTTTTCAATGCGGCAATATGACTATCAGAATTTGAAGTTTTAAATATTTTGATGAAGAAGCTATTAAAGTAGGAATTGCATAAAATATTTAATTATTAAAATTTTAAAGATCATTAAGATTGGTGAACCGGCTGGTCGCCAAAGGCGGCTAGTTTTAAAATAAAGGAGAAATTTAAAATATAGAGGCAGGAAAGTTCATAGTGGAAAAAAGCACAATATTGGTTAATATCTAATCAATTGAATACTTAATTGTTTTTATACTATGAAAAGTAGATAGTATTCTTTCTCTTGTCTTATATAATAAGCGCGTTAATTTTGTTTTAAATAAGCCCCTTTGTTTAGGAGGAGATGTGATACATAAATACATTGCCACAATTTTTATTTTAGCTAATATAAGATTACAATTCATATCAGAGCATATTCACATCAATGAAGATTTATTCAAATCAATGAAATGTGAATTTATAATATTAATATCCCTTAAAACAATTTCCATTGCTTGTTGAATTAAATTGTTTACAATTGTGTTTAAAATATAATAAAGATTTGAATACATGACAATAATTAAATATTATTTTTCCTTGATAAAAAAGTTATATTTCCAATTAAACTTTGTAACTTAATCGTTTTGAACTTTAAACAACATGCCATCTTTTCACAAAATTATACACATTTAAAAAATGATCTAAAAAATACTAAAACTAAGATTTAACATAAAAAATATACAATATTTTTGCAATTTTCATCCCTATATTCAGTCTAAAAGAAGTTTTAATTAATATTTTTGTAATATTTAAAAATATAGTTATTTTATCAAAAAAAATTCAAACTATTCTTAAATATGCATTCATTGCCACAAAATGAATGCATATTCAAGAATAGAATTACACATTTTCTTTTTTACATATAACAGAGACAAATCATTCTTGATATCATGAGTTAACCTCAAAACATTGTTTTCAAGGGAAAAAACCAATTACACTGAATTTCGTGAATCGCATTATTATTACTCACAGCTTGGCAAAAAGATGATTGTTTTCGGAAGATACATGTAAGCCTTATCAAAAACCAGATTTGCTTTAAATTTCGTTCCCCCAATTACTACTACCTCTACAGGAAATCGTGCACCAAAGCGTCAGAACGGCTAATACAGATAAGTGCACATTAAGAATACGAATGAATCGCTAGTATTTCCCAGAATGATTCAGAGTTAATCTCGTTTTCATGAGATTTGCGGGACTGTCATAAAGTCTTTGTGAAATCATCAATCAAGGACACGCTATCTAGGTTACACTTAGGTGTCTCGCAGGTAGATAAAACATTTATTCTCACGACATGGAATTTTATTGTTGGTGCATCTTATGACCCATGTTGCTTCAAAGATGGTTAAAAGATTAGAAAAATTAACAGAAAGAATAGAAATGTAGTTGAAAAGTAAACGATATCATATCTCGTGACATTAAAATGAAAATTAAAAAACACATAGATGATTTGTGAGATTTTGATAGCAGTTTTCTTGCTACACAATCAGGCACTAAGTTCAAAAATCAACAGCTCACAAATAATTGAAGATTTAAAATTTGTTTTTATAGAGAATCTATCCAGGGAAATTAAGACACTTTTTTAGACAGTGGGGAAATTGGGTACAAATACGGTTCTAAAGCAAATGCAAACAGAATCTTTTTTTAAAAAAATCAAAACTAAATTACACAGTTAGACAAAAGAGCGACATGAAAGATATAAAAATTTTGAGGAAACTCAAAAAAATGATGCAGGTTTTAGAATAAATTATCAATTTTTCAGCACCATAAAATCAGAGGAAACGCACAGACATCAAAAATCAAATATAAAAATAACCTTAAGATGTGAAATACATTCCAGAATATTGTATTTAAAGCTTCTTAAAAAGAAATTAAATTTTAATAAATATTCTCGTACAGCTTCTTTACTTTTAGAGCTAACTGCAAATGTAGAAGAAGTTCTAAAAATATCATTCCGTTTCTCAATAGATCTATAACTTAAAGTTTTAAACTGTGTGGTTTTGCTTGTTTAAATAAGTTCAATGAAATTTTCTAACAAAAATACATTCAAATGTATAATGATCCATAAAAGCTTGTGAAGATAATGGTATGTCAAGAGTTAAGGATATTCGAAATGATATACTCAATTCTGAAGAACTGTTCTGAAGTTAGCAACCCCATTTTTTGCATTCTAATCATTGCAATAGAGCAAATGTTTTAGTGATTAGAAAGAAGCAGTTTCTTTATTACAGTAAAATAATACTTATTTGACAGTTGAATTTCAGAGTAGAAGAGGGTATCAAGGCATTTGTAAGTTTTTTCTCTAATTAATAAGACAGAATATGAGGTACAAAAATACTGTTTAATAAAGTGAAAAAACTTGAGTTGCGAATTATTATCTGAACTTCTGATAGAGGATGATATTATGAACATTTGAAAGCTGTTTCTCTGATTGTTACAATACAAATACAATCCAAGAAATATTATTCAATACAGTGGAAAACTGTTGCATCTTAACTGACAGCTGAGCATTTGACTAATCGATAACATTGTTCCGGAAATCCAACCAGTAACAGGGAATAAATGCAAAAAATCCAAGAAACCCAATAGTGAATAATGAAATTTTATTCTACGAGAAACAAATAAAAAACACACATCTGAAATGTACTCATAGCGCTTGTATAAATCCAGGAAAATAGAAAATCGTTATTAAACAACAGCAACATCACAATAGCGCGCAGAATACACTTCCACAATCAACATTCCTAAGAGAGGATTCACTTTACTGACTCATTAAATTTGGTTCATTCATCTTTATATAATTTTTTTGGCAGGGTATAGAATTTTCTATAAAAAATCTACTGCTTTCGAGTTCTGATGAAGATATTACCGAAATTCAAGCATTTTCGAGAATTTTCATTATTTTGTCGCCGTAGTCTCAAAATGGTCTTTATTTTTGTTACTAAATTCTGGTAGTCATTGATCTGTGATCCAGTCAGCGTCCATTAAAAATATCTGTAAATCTCTCTTTCTTATAATGAGACACAGAGGAAAATTCAAATTAAAAATACTTATATAATATGATCTATAAAACGTTATGGTAGCTTAATTATATCAGAAAAATAAATTTAAATGTTGCCAATTTCACAAAACATTTTTAATTTGTGCAAAAACTTCGGAATTTTCCATATGTAGTATTAAAGCATCAATAATTTTTATCAGGTATTTATCTGATAAAGAATCAAAATAAATATATGTATGATATTTTGTATTCGGATTGGATAAAAAAAATAATTCGGCTGTTTATAAATGTCTTAAACTATTTTTTTATTGTTTAAAATCCAAATACCAAGAAAAACAATTTTAAAATGTTGCTTTATAACTTAAAATATTACCATAATGAGCGATTATAAAAATATGAAATGGAATCTAAATTTGAAAAAGAAATGTGTTCTTATTTTGTGGCTATTGATTCTCTAAAAGCATTAAAATACAAGAACTCGCCAAAATAGCAGGGAAATTCCGGGAAAAAATCAAAACTGATAATTGAGACAAAAAGTTAACTTCTATAAATATAATTCAAAATATAAATTCTCACACTTTTTTCTTTGAAAATCGATCATTGTTATACTATTTAAAATTATATTTTGATATGAATTTTATTACCAAATATTTTCTATATAATTTCAAAGTAGAATATCAAAATTTTAGTTGAAATTAAAACTTTTTCTAGCTAAGTAACAATTATTTTAAATTTTATTGGACTATCCATAAGCTTTATAGTTTATTCATTAAAGTCTTTTCAATACATAGTACTTTTTAATTTAAAGTCTTCGTCTGACATTAATAGGTTTATTCTAAACAGGGTAAATCAAGTGTTAAAATTTCTTCCCCACCTCTCCTCCTTATCCGGAAATAAACTCAGAGACAAGTTTTGCATATTCTGCTCAAAAAATTCAGTCAATCTAAAAATCCTACAATGCATTTTTTCATGGAAGAACTATATTTAATGACAATTAAATTAATAAAATGTATGCCAGCGATTGTTTCTTTCAATTATGTTTTAAATAGTATTTATAATATCATTTGTGGAAATATAAAACTAAGTCCCATTTGGTTTTCTTGTCTAAAAAATATCTAAAATCCTCAGATACATGTCTTTTATAAATTGATATTACTTATAAATCGGCATATATCATCATTGTAGAAGTAACTATTTATAAAATATATTAAGGAGTACTTCATCGCCATCTGAAGGAAAAAAGAAATATGTATTGATTATTATTTGCAAAATCTGACTTTGTAACATGCATTTTTTGCAAATGGCAGATTAGGTTAATCTGTCCTTATACAAAGACTGAAAGGATTTGCGTATTTTTTTATTCTTCCTCCTATTCAAAAGTTACGTCGACTAATGAAGTCATTTGTAAAACATTGTGGAAGAGAAAGAGAACTTATTTAACTATTTGAATACAGAACTCGCCCAGACTGATAGTTCAATTGAAAAAAAAAAAGTTATTTTTGAGGCATTTTAAAGATCTCTTGAGATTAAACTACTTTCTTAGACGAACTTTAAGTTCTGAGGAATGTTTTGGCTTCAATTGAATTAGGAAATCATAAAAAGAAATATTAATGTTTTGTTGAGTTAAATAGTCTTTAGTTGCTACATTTATTTTCTAAATTATGTTCTTTTTAAATTTTCTACTGGAATAATGTAAACTATGGGAAGAAAAAATTTTGAACTTTTACGAGAATTCAAACTTGGTTTTAATTACTATTTACAAAATAAATAATTAAAATTACTGATTTGTAGTTATTAGAATTGGAGAAATATATACATTCTTGAAATTTACATCTGAACCTGCAGTTCAAAAATTTAGCAAATGGGGCATGGAAAAAGCAACATTCGAAAATACATTGGTTCAAACTAGGAAAAAAAACTAATAGATTTAATATTAAAAATTATGTATAAATTATTTTTCTAAATTAGAGATACTGCTATGTTCGATTCAATAAGCTGTTGGAAAACTTTAAGTCTGGCAACTTGTTTATCTCAATATATTCTCAAAATATGCAACAAGTTTCAGGTTTCCTTTTTTTTTAAATTTTAGAATCTGTGATAAGTAATCTAAGATAAAAAGTGTATTGATTTTCAAATACGTGCTTAAAATCTAATTTCTTTCTGTTGTTAGAAAAAGAACATCAATATTACGTTATTTATTTATTTAAATATACATTTTTCGAACTTTCTATGCAATACAGATTTTCTTGCTAGTTTCAAGTTTTGAATTATGCGTAGTGATATTTTATAAAAAGAATTTTCCGCCAATAGTTGTAACATGTATTCTTCGAAGGAGAAAAAGAATAGAAGTTACAAGGCTTCACACGATATTGTTATGAAGTTTTGAAAAAAGAAGTTTAACATATTTCTTTGAATTTCTTTAAAATATTTCTTTTGAATGTACCAAATCCATTCTGTCTATTTTGTCATCTATCATTGCACAATTCTTTTGAGTTTTTGATCATAGATGAATATCGAAATACATGAATCGGCTCTATGTAGAATATCGTTTGAAGATTTAATTTATAAAAAGAGTAAAATATGAACTTTTCAATTCATTTCGTCCAATTAAAAAAAATTAAAAATTTATACATTTTTTTTTCATTTGCAGAGAAAGGAAAGTTTTTCCACTTTCACTTTATGTCCAGTATGATGGCTATTTATTAGAATAAAATCAATATAAAATACCATTTACACATTGTACTTATTATTCTATTTAGAATATATAAACATTTACAGCTTTAGTTTGTACATATTTGTCCATTGTAAATATTTGATCTAAAATTAAAACTGTTCGTTATGAAATTTTTTGAAGTTTCAAAAACTATCTTGCGTTTATTCAAAATCAATGCTTCTTTATTCAGGAAAATAAGCAAATCGAATTCAGTCATTTTGATGATACTGTCTTCTAATTTTAAAATGGAATAAATTGTCTAATTAAACATCTCATCCGACGGTCTGCTTTTCCAAACACTTTTCAATATTTTTTCGATGTTTTCTTCTGTTTAAAATGTCTTTCATATTTCTACTGACTGAATACCCAATCAATTGCTTCAAATGTGCAGCAACGACATTTAAAAGAATTGTATTGCTGGAAAAGCTAATTTAGATGGAAAATGAAAATAGTATAGTGAAAAACAATGCAATTCTAAAGGAATTGAAATTTATGCATGTATTTGCAATACCGTGAATGTAATTATTTGCCATAAATTAATTTGATAATCTGTATTCCGCTTATACTGTAATTCATTCTTGCATATTCACATGCATTTCACCTAAAAAATGTTGTTTTCCTGATCAATCAGGACATTTATTTTACCAAAATGCTTTTGAAATTCCAAAAGGTTTCAAAAATAGTATCAGTGATCTTGAATCAGGCTGGAAAACATGCTTAATATGTTAAATTTTTGAAATTAAAATACATAAAAAATCAAAGAGCCAAATTAAACAGTTATTAAAAGAATATTTGGATCGATAAAATTATTTTCAGTAGAAATTTTTATAGCATTGAGATTTTATTCCCTATTTGGATAGATTTAATTGCTATGAAATTACAACAAACGTTTATTGAAGTTCGAATCATTCAATATTGTAAAAGCTTTTAATTAATGAACGAAGGTTAGCTTAAGCTTATTAGAGATAATTAACAATATTTACTGAAAAACATAATTTAAAGTTTTTATAACTGGCATTCATTCCAATGGATATAATTTAAATCTTTAGAATAATAGTTCTGAAATGAAAATTTAATGTTCGTAAAGTAATTTAACGAATATATTAAACCAAATTATTTTAAATTTAGTAATTATTTCGTCCAACTATTTAGTTTCCAAAGTTAAAATTATGAGTTGGGTTTTCATATAACAAAACGAAAGCAGTTTTAGACACATAATATCATAAATTCTTTATCTAGAAAATATACAATTTATGAATTTTATCTAAAATCTGTATAATTATACATTTTAAAATCATTTAAGAAAATATGAACGGATATCTATACGTTTATACCTTGTTTTTAAATTCGAATACACATTTCATTTAAAATCTTGTAGAGAAGTATTAATTATTATGATAAATTTTGAACTTACTCACAGAATTTCTTCTGCTTTATCAAATGATCATCTTAATTCCATACAAACATTTCCTATCTACTAATCTTGGGCAATGAATTTGAAGTATATATATCCTACATATTTGTATGTTGTTGATTAGAAATTTTAATCTAATCTAGATGACATTATAATTTGATTGTAGTTTAAAAAATATTAGCAATCCGTAACTAACCTTAAAAAATATATAAGTATAATAAAAGAATTGATCATAAATTTATTTATTAGAACTCATATCAATTTAATCCACGAAATGAATTCATCTACAAATATAAGCATTGGAAACGAGTCTATTTTAAAATGTCCAACAAACAGACAGGGATACCAGGCTGAAGAAATTCCAAAAATAATACGTTATTAAAGTTCCATCAAAATTTGCAAACCACTAAAAATATGTTTCTTTAATGGTATGAAAATTTCTCAAAATTTGCAGCTCGAATTTTTCTTATGGTCGCAATCCTTTCTCTTTGTACATTTCACATAAGATAAAGTAGAAAGCTGGTTATTTTAATTACGTGCCTTTAAAAAGTTCTTCTTTCCTGACAGAAAAAAAAAACTTCATTTGCGTTTAGCTTGAGCAAAAGAATTTTTCTCTCTTCCTCATATTGAAGAAGTTTGTTGATTATTTTATTCGCACACTCGATACTGTTACAAACTTTTATGTCATTTTGAAAAACTGCTCTGTTTTACTGTTTGCAGGCAATTGAAAATGTTAATATGATTAACAATTTAGAAGATTAAAGTCTCAATAAAAATGAGCTTTTCTCATTTTTAAAGAACGAGCAAGATCTTGAAAGGTAAAAAAAAAAAAAAAAAAATCGAATAAAGAAAAAAATATCTTAAAGCGAAGTATTACTTATTGAAAGTTAATTGAATAATCTTCTGACAAAGTTTTTACACAATCATTTGGTCATGATGCATTCTATCAAATCAAACTGCACGGAAGTTGTTCTTGATTTTTACAACTAAATTACGTAATTCTCACAATTGGTTCTTTTATTCGAATACCGACGCCTCACTGAATTTTATTCGCCAAAAGAAGTGATGTTCCAATTAGGAAGATTAGCGAATATTTTTTACAGAATACACCTGATACATAAGTGTATAAATTTCCCATAGGTAATAGTATAGATATTTTTAATCTCCTTTCCAGTCAGAAAGGTTCGGAAAACTTTTTTTCTTAGATGCTGAAGAAATTGCTTAATAAAGTAAAGTATACATGTGTATGCTTTAACAAACTATAAAAATAGGCTGAAAATTATAATTAATGGAAGGATAATTTGACATTGCGCGCTGATGTATATAAAATATAATTGTATTTTTTGAAATCTATATATAAATTTTTTACCTGCAGTGATGTATGAAATTCCAGAATTCTATGGAAAATTTAGACATCTTCTAGAACTCTAGTTTTTTATGCAAAATATGAAGCATGAGAGTTATTAAATAATTTTCCTTGTCATTATACCTAAAATCTAAGCATTCTACAGAATGGTAAATGTTATTTAGGATAAAAAAAAATGTTATTATTTTAAAGGCTATTATTTAAAAGACCTTCATTCCATGAAAACAAAAATGTTATTTTGAAAAATAATGAAAAAAATGTATATTATTATTATTAACTTCTATTAATCAACTAGTTTCATTACTGGCATACCTCAGTAGAGTAAGTAACAAAGAAAGGAACAGGGTCAAAGGAATAAGTCTTAGATTCTAATTTCTTGTTGCATTTGAGTAGATCGAAGTTTCACTAGTTTTTCTCGAAGTGTAATACAAGTGCGGGCTATGTTCATCAGTCTTCCAGATTAAAAAATTTATCAACCCATATTGAAGATGAGTAAGAATTATCTCCAAGATATTATTTGGATAATCCAAAGATATATAATATTTTGAAAATACCACACTTCATTTTTATCATGAGTTCTTGACTCAATGACATCATTAACATGCTATGTTAAGCACTATTTGAATTGTCAGAACAGTTTATGTTAATTTTTTCGAGATTTACATATAGTAGAGAGGGGAGTTTTTTTCCGAAAAGTAATAGTGATAAAACTACAATTGAAGGAAAATTATTTTTTATACATGATGTTTATAAATGATTATCTCTCTCTCTCTCTCTCTCTCTCTCTATATATATATATATATATATATATATATATATATAAGTGAACTGCAGACACACATAACTGTAAAAATTGAAGGAGACACGCCACACGTTCAAGAAAATGTGGGATGAGTTATCGTACCACCTCAATATCTTTCGTATTTTTAGAGAAACTGACACTAAACACTTACAACTGTGTTTAATTAAAACTTTCAATTCTTGTTTTTGATTTCTAACGAAAAACAAGGTTGCCTTTTGTTTTATTTATTTTCAATAATCCTATAAAGTTGGGATATTTATTGTGAGAACCTCGAATATTAACTAAGAAAAGTAATTTTTTGAATATTTACAATAAAATAATGTTATAAAAGTCATATCAGGATGAATTCCGTGATTAAAACAAACTGAATCTTGAACATAACTTTTAAAAAAATTGATTTGAATTACTTAAATTCACGTATGAAAACACCATATTTGATTGGTTTTTTTTAATTTCGAAATTTCATCTTACTTTGATGTAAGGATATGTGTTTAATAGGTATGTAAGTACAAATTAGTTTATATATTTATTATCTTTAGGAAGTGGAAGATATCTTGATTTCATAACGGAATTGCTTTCAATTAAACTTTTAAAATAGTTTCAAAACTGTAAGACTACTTTAATATATTTCATGTCATTATTGCAATAGATATCAAATATTAACTACTGTAAAGATTCTTAAAGTAGACTCATCAGACGATAATAATAGAAGAAGTAGAAATAGAAAACTCTCAATTTCTCTCCTGTAATTAATGAATTTTATTAATTTCAGTGAACAGACAAGATAAGCAAACAAACATCAGCCCACGTTACCTATAATTAGTTAAATCTAGAAAGCTTTGAAGTTTTCTGAAATAATGCGGTATATATATCATTTTTTCCAGTGACTTTTGAAGTATTTTGTTATGAGGATACTAAAAGTTTATTTACTTGATTTAGAAATGAAAAGGATTAATACCAAAAAAATATGATTTCTCGACAAAAATACTGATTTCATTCAACTTGCAAAAACGGCAGTCTTAAATTTTCATCAGTTGTTAGTATTAATTTTTGAATTTTCATCGGATTTATAAATAATTCTGCAAATTGATGCAAACCTGTAATATCATTTTCTCATACATAGTTACTCTCATTGAAAGGTAGAGATATTTACAGGCATTTTTAATATGCTCAGTGAGTATCAGTTTGACTTTGAAAAGTAAGGTTACCTCAGTGAGTATACTTTAGTCGAAGTTAGAGATTAAAATGTTGGTTCTGGAAGCTACAAGAATTATGGAGATATCTCTATTATGGCAATATGTGGATATTCATTCAGAAATTTCTATGTCCTAGAAAGCCTATATAAACCCGAAAGAATTAAAGAGGAATCAGTTCTCCCTATGGAAGCTAGCCCTGCAATTGTTTTATGCTGACCATTATTATGTAATGTTTTTGTTTAATTTGCTATCAGCTATTTTGTTGTTGATTTCTAAAAGCATTATTTTTGTGGAAACTAATTTGTACACAGCAAAAGCATAACACTTTTGCTGTGTCTCGAATTTCTCTAGTGGAATGAAACCGCATTATTCATTATTTTGGATTTGTCTTAATGTACATCAGGATGATTTTCGCATAAAAATATAGTAGTAATGTACAAATCGATTCTGATTTGTGTCTAAATAATACCATTCTAACCCTCTTAATTTTCCATTCTAATTATCAAAAATGATCTTTTCATTTATTTATTCATTGACTTTTACCGAATTGATAATTCTCAGGCAATATAAAACATTTTCTCTATAATACATATTTACTATCATAATATATTCTAATGTCAAAAATTGCACCGTTAGATTCATATTACTTTAAATTATCCGCCTATTTGCATGATCACAGAAATCATTTACATAAATACATGTTTTTATTGATTTTTTTATAGTTTTATTTTTTTCTAAGATCAGACTCATTTTATTTTATTGATCTGCATGGGTTTAAATGTGCCATGAATAACAAATACGAAAATGTTTGCATTTGTAAATTCCTTTATCATATTACTGTGCCTCGAATTTTCTTTCAATTTTTGATAACAAAAATATCTTATTTTAGAAACACTGATATTCTAGTATTTTTAGTTCCCCGAATTATTTTCCAAATTAGAGAAAACAAATTGCTCAATTATAATAAAATCTTCAATGAATGAAATAGTTTGGATCTACAGAAATTTTATATAACCTAAATCAAGAAGCTACACCTGCTTACTAATAATAACAATAAAAAAATAATCCTTAAACATGTGGCTCACTAATTCCCAGACAAGAAAATAATAAAAATAACAAAATAATTTTCTTTAAGATTTATTCTTTTAGATTTTTTAATACTAAAGAATATGGCAGTCATTGCCCTTTAATTAGAATAAAAGATTTTAGTTTCTTTATTAATATTCTTTTTTTTTTTGGAGTGGATAATTGGGGCAAAGAAATTGATGTTGGTTATGAAAGTCTTGCATTTAAAGGAGCAAAAAGAGGTTAATAACATGGCATTTGATAAATTAATTTTAAAATTATATGTATATAAAGCAATTAATTTACTCAATAAATAACTAAATTTTTCTATAGAATTTAATATTTAATTCACAACAACATTCAAGTCTCGCATTTATATAGTGTATTATGTATTGAGTAGGGAAATGAATCAGAAGTAATTAATCAAATATTATTAAATTATTTTAAAAAAAGGTAATTGCAGTAACTTCACACATTCAAGTCATATTGACTTGCATGCTCACAATAGTACGTCCACGAACAAATCCTCGAACAGTTTCTAATATCTTCGTTCTAGACATTTAAGGTGTTGGCATATTTTTTTTTTTGTAAATCTTGCAAAACATGAATATATACAATATTTTATACAAATGTTTTACCAGTTAATGTCTAAGTGCATACTAGTTTTTAATTTGGCATAACCAAACTAATATTATTGCACAATATATAAGCATTTCCTTCATATCTCCAAAGCCATATAATACTACAACATTAGATAAATAGTTTTAAAAATGAAAATTTACAAATAGAAACATTCATTAAATTAAGAGAAAAATTGATATAAAATAAAATAAATTTAACATTTGAAAAACTGAAACAAATTACTGCTGGATATATAAAACCGTTAAATAAATGATACTCTAATATTAGCAATTTTTAAATAAGCAACACTTCTGTATATTTAATTTTAGTTAAATTATGTGAAATGCAGTACAATTAATGAAATGAAGTACATAAGTAATTAAATTAATGTTACATTTATATTAAATAATCTGGTCTTCCAATAAATATAATGAGAAATGTTCAAAGTGGTATAAATTCGAAATAACAATTAATAGAAGAACTTATCCGAAATTATGTTTATTTTATTGATAATTTCTTAAATTATTTATACTTATACTCCAAACAACTCTAATAGGTACCATGATCATATTTTGTTATTTAACTTCCATATTAATATAAATCTTTTCGAGAATAATATATCATCTAAATAAAACAATCGAATTTTTAAAAAATTAAGAAATCTTCCGAGCTATTTAAATTAAAATAATGATTAATCGGAACACTAATTTTACTTTATAAATTATCTTCTCGAAATATATTTAATTTATATTCTTATTATTTAATAGCCAAACAGCGCTGTTGTTTACTATTAGCATCTACAGCCATCTAACTCCTTTAACTTCAGTTCAAGATTACCTGTGGAATTCTGGCTATTGATTGCCATATGGAATTAATTTTCACATTATGATGCATTATAAACACTTTATCCTAAATTAACCTCTTCGAGATATGTCGCTTTCAATTAAAATACTAAATTCAACGCAGTCAGAGAGTGTCATAGGCGCTTTTAAACAATGTTTATCAAGTTGGAGTTGAAGGGAAATGCAGCGACATGTAATGGAATTTGAGCCTTCTATGAATGTGAAATCAATTTCATGGGTTAAAGGAATTATCGGAGAAGCAGCTGAAAATCATTCATAGATTATAAAGACTCGTAGAATGCAATAAATTTCCAATAGCTTAAGCGAAATTAACATGATGCATGGGAAGTGCAACATATAGAATCCACCCTTTTTTAATGAGGATATGAGAATTCTTTATAAATAATGTGATTTATATTAATATATGTATAATAGTTTTTTTTAAATAATAAACAATATATTATATTTAAAAATAGCAGCAGCTAAAAATTATTCGTAAAGAGAAATACATTCATAGAATGTAATGAATTTGCATAGGAAGTGTTATGCATCGAATCATTGAATTATTAATAGTAGTAAATAATGTAGTAAATTAATGTGGCGATAGCAGAAGCTTTCATTAAATAAGGATCACATGTTTAAAATAATAAACAATATATTATATTTAAAAATAGCAGCAGCTAAAAATTATTCGTAAAGAGAAATACATTCATAGAATGTAATGAATTTGCATAGGAAGTGTTATGCATCGAATCATCGAATTATTAATAGTAGTAAATAATGTAGTAAATTAATGTGGCGATAGCAGAAGCTTTCATTAAATAAGGATCACATGTTTAAAAAAATAAACAATATATTATAATAAAAAAAAAAATTGCAGCAACTGAAAGTCAGTCATAAATTTCCCAAACTGGAATCTTTATTAATAATAAAGATGAATGTGTCTTTGTTTCAGCGCTCTTCAGATCACAACATTTGACCTACAGATACCAAATTTGTTCATAAGTACCTTGGAGGGTGGAAATGGGCAACTTGAGAATTTTGAAATTTTAATTAATTAAAATTACTTTGCATTCAACAGTTTTCCCTGGACGTGATATAAACATACTTTTTAAAACCTTGTTCGTTTCCATGCTTATTTTATATTCCTCGACGGTTCGATTGAAATTCAATAATTACCCTGGACATGAAATATAAATGCTTTTTAAAGTTACGTGCGTTATCATATTTATTTTATATTCTCTAACTTGTCTCCGACCCTGGACATAAATGTTCGATAATTTACACCCTTTCAGTTTTATTTTTTTTTCCAAAGGAGTAAATATGTGATTACTTTTCAAAACTCTTGAATTATCATTCTAATGAAATTTATTGTTTAAGTACTTTCAGACCATTAAAAGAATCATGCAAAAAATGACTTTGTATCCTGTGGACCATCGAATAATAAGCCAGCTCTTTCACATAAATCACGGATTTAAAGATCTAAACCCGATCCTCTCCCCACATCTGACTGGATCTAGTAGGCGTCTAGCCTGTCAAATATGTCTATAAAAAACTGCCTACTATTTTACATTTGTGGACTGAACGATCAAAACTCAATTCTATACTACATCTGTCTGTATACAGAGCTAGTATGTATAACCAAAGTTAAATGTGCCATTGGCGAACTTCTTATCCTTTTGTATGAATCACGGAATGGAATCTCAAAACCCGATTCTATTCCACATCTGCCTGCATACGGTCATAGTATGCATTTAATCAGTTTAAAATATGTAATTTGTGTGGTGTTTAAATTTGGAAGTGTCATTTTCGTTACTTAGCCACGAATGAAAAATTAAGAACTCTGTCAAAAAGCAGTTCACATGCAGCTTCAAAATAGCAAATTCATCTAACTAAACTTACCTAAACACAAGTATGGCCAAAATCATTACCAAACTTCGTATGAAAGATGTTCACTTCAAAACTTACATTTCATGGAATCAAAAATTTTAATTTCCCGCCATCTTTAATATATGCTTATGTGTTTTGACAAGAAAATTATTCATCCACACGCATCCAAACTATTTAGTAAAGTGTTTGCAAGTTCTGTCAAAGGTTATGCTTTAACTTAGGCGAAATAGTGCTTCTCAAGCTAACAAATCTCCACAAACAAACGACCATATACGCAATGCGTTAGAAAAGTGTTTCATCGTTTGTCTGTATGAGAGGAAAGTGTGTGCTAAATAAAATATTTTCTGTCTTTTGAGACTGTCAGAATTACCAACATGGAAGGGCAAGATTGATTTCTTGATAAACAATTCTAGTATATTCAAATTAAACAACTGTTTGTAAAAGCACGATAAAATTTCTGGTGCTAAATTGAGTGGTTGAACATTTAATGTCAAATAGGTGCAGAAACTTTATGAATGTTTACATAAATAGGGGAGGTAATAAGTATAAGCTTTGTAGATGTAATTTATTATTATAAAACTAAAATTTTTATTAAATTGAATTAGCTGAAATACATATTTGTTCTCCTTCCTATGGAGAAAGTTAAAATCACAATTTCGTCGTTTCTTATTAACAATTCCTTTTTTTTCTTCTTGAAATTTAACTTATAATTTTAAATGGGCATTTAAAAAAACATATATATTGGCAGATACAGAAATACCTATATTCTAATTAAAAACTGATTTTTAGATGTAATTTTTTAAAAAAAATTTGATATATTATATCGATGAAATAAATGCATTATTCAAGATAAAAATTATTACTTTTTTCAAGAATTTATTTTGGTACAATTATTCAATTTTTTTAACTAAGCGGGATATAATTTATAAAAGATATTTTCTAACTCATATCTACATACATATATATCTACTCAATTAAAATTATTCTAATTATAATTTTTTAACGAACTAGATTCAGTTCAGATATTCACAGGCATTATTTTTGCTTCACTGTTTCTTTGGGAATGCGTAAGTCTCCATTATACCTTTGAATTTTTCCCGGAAAATATATTTATTTAAAGTACCAAAATATCTCAACTATTTAAGGAATATTTATAAATTAACTTTAAAAATCAAATTATTTAAATATTGAGGAATATTCATATATTTTCTTCGACATAAATGACTAGCAACAGACTTAAATTTTTTTTAGAAATATTTCATACATATGATTCATGCGGTAAACTGAGGCAAAATATGCACACACACACATACATAAACGCGTGCTCATATATACACATAAATATACATATGTCGTAGTTATGTTTACGAAGACGACAGGATTGCAGTGATGAAAACTATTATGAATATATTAAGGATTTACACAAACATACACACACACACACACATACATGCACACAGACGTACACACTTATAGCTATACTTACGAATTGTAGCGATGAAGTAAGTAGCGATGAAGACTATTACGAATAAATTAATTTACAGGCACATACACCCAATAAATAAAAGCAAAAGAAAAAACAATATTAAAATAACAAAATGATATCAATACAATAAATTAAATAACAAAGAATGTTATTTAATATTTAACGTTGTTCAATGAATCAACCAACGATGAAGTATTATTGATTTTTTAAGATTTTAAAGAAAGATTATTGGCAATTAATATTCATCAAATGGGCTCGTATAAAACACCTATTTATCCATTGAATTAGATGTTTTTTTAAATAAAGTAAAAACAGTAATGCTGTATATCACATATTGAAGGAGAAAGGGTTTTCCCATTAAGTCGCAATATTTGATAAAATCTCAGCTAAACCAAAATAATTTTAATAAAACAGGATGATTTTTATAATTCATTAACAGTTCTAAAATTAAGTTTCATTTACTCACTAAGGAACTTTTAGTTATAAAATCTTTTAATAAGGCACACTGAGAATAGTAACAATACTTTACCTTTCGGCATAATTGACATTCATATTGGTATTGGCGTTTCACAAGATTTGAAATTTCCTCTTCCACCTCAGAATGAATTCATCCAATAAAAACAATGAGGGATACATCACTTTTACCCCAACCTCTGACCAACGAAGTGATTATTCGTGGTAGATACATGTATACCAGAGATAAGCAACATTGAGGATTTCCAATTATTCTAACGGAGTTGCTACAAAATATGATGGTTGTATATAGAAGTATGCAGGCATTAAGAAACAAGTTGACACAAGTAAAAATCTTCCCGAAGTTTAATTTGATTAATCATATAGTATACGATGAAACCTTGCTGCCGAAAATTTTGGTCTAGAAAAGTTTTGTTGCACGCACTCCACATTTGGCGGGATTTCCCATTCCCGTCTTCCTTTTCACATAATCTAGTAACCGATTAACTTCAGCACATTTCTAATTCATCTCATCAATGCATAATGAACACCTGCGTATATCCATCTTTGGAATGAAGTTGCTTTAATGCTTATGCTTAAATAAGGCATGATTTTGGAAGTATTCTTATATAAAAAATACAATAAGAAAAAATAAACGAAAGTTGCAGTTTGTGAATGGATTAAAAATTTTTTCCCTTATTGCAGATAATACGAAATCTTGAATTTTTTTCATTTCAACTTTTGAATTCTAATCTAATATTTGTTTAAAGAAAGAATAAAACTATTATGTAGTTGACTTTGAGATCAATCACGTTTTGTGATTAATATTTCAGCCATAGAAAAATCAGTGTATTGTTATCAGTAACAAATAATATACTTTAATTGCAATTATTCGTTGGCGGCTTATTCAATAAAACAACGAAAGCCGTAGTTGTTTCCGATGTTTGAAAGCTTGTATTTTTAAATGATTATGTGCAGAGTGCTTGAGCTCACATTTAATGAAATATGATGTACTATTTTAACATAAGTAATAATATCATAATTATTTATATAATTATTTGAATTAGGAGTATAGATATGGAAATTTAATAGCTTTAGTACCAACAATGCTAAAAAATATTTTAAAGATAAATAATTGTCACTCTACCGTCATTTGCATTCTAAGTTCCGATAAGAAAGATTTTTACTACGCTATAATTTACACGATATATGGTTTGAATCTGTAATGAGCTAAAAATACTATAAAAACATAAAAGATCTTTATATGATGTTCAAAATTTCTATTATTTTTAATGTTATGTAAATTACAATTATATTAAGCATCCTTATTAAAAAGTTCTAGAATATCCAAGAATTACATGAGATTGTTGGAACATATGTTCTCCAAACCTTTTGGATATGAGAGATATCGCTTAATTAATTTACTCAGTTCTTGCAAGAAAATTCAATAGTAGATGGGAAATCTATTGAGAAGCTTGTATGATTTCATTTGCAGATTGAATCCTTACTTCTATAATATGTCTATAAAAATTGTTAAAGACTATATGTTTGATAGAGCAGATCAAAACAGGTCTAGATATTCCGTAAGCATTAAACTTTGAATCACCTAAAGTTTGGGATAAAGTTTATTGCCTATTGAATGTTCCTGTTTAAAGATCCTTAATGCAAGTGCAAATTATCGCCAACAGCTACTTATCTTTCTTTGAAAACATATCCTCTGAGATTTGTAAAATGATAAATAATACACAATTAGTAATAATAAATGATAACCACCAAAATTAAGCAATGTAGCGATTATTACATTAAAAGTAAACAATAATTAAAATTTTCAAAATTATGTTTGATAAAAAAAAAGTTATGTTCCATAACTAATTTGATAATTCAGTAATTTTCTGCGGAATGCACTGATGGTAGTTATCTCTGTCTGATAGTATATTTTGAAATCGGTCTGAGAAGTGCATTTGATGTTTTTTTGCTTTAACATCAAATGATTCTTTCAGCAATTTTAAATAAGCTTCTCATACACTCTAGACTATAAGCTTATAATATCGTTATAATTATTATAATCATTGCTTGGAAGATAATTATAATCTCTAGAAAAAAAACATGTTCCCATTATGCAAGTAAAAAATACATGAAAATTGTTTAAACGCATAGTAACACGCAATCAATATTGAAAACGCATAGTGATTCCGATCAATTTTCTTGCAGTATAACCCTATGAATAATTTTTGTCTTTCGTAAAGCAATTGATATAATCTACTCAGCAGCAAGTTCAGTTTTATTTTGAATGTTGATATTCGTTTTGAAATTGGTTTACAGCTACTTATTGGACTTAGGGTTGTAGAAACTGCTCATACATTTCTAATAAAAATGAAGCAAGGGAAGTAAAGCACAGGTATGTACGTTCCCTTCTTATTAGTTTTAATTTCATGTTAAATTATTTTTACTCTTATAATAAAAAATGAAATTCATAATTAATTTCAAGATGTTGAAATTCAAACGAAAGAATATATTTTTTTCAATATTAATATCATTTAGTACAATTATTAATTAATTAATTATTACTATTTAGTATAAGGAACGTTTTAATAGAGGTTTCATTCGCTATTAATCATTTAATTTTTTTATTGATTAAATATTATGTTTTTATGAGTAGAAAATAATTTTAAATGGTGCCATTATTTTTAATTGACAATAATAGATACTGCGAATTATTTTATTTATCTGCTGCAGAGTCATCATAACCAATGCTTCTTTTTTCAAAAAGTTTTAATAATTCATAGAATAAACAATTGCTGCTTTAAAATGTCACAATTAGTAATTTTTCAAGACACTACGAGATTTCAAATTCGCTTAATGTAACAAATATTCTTGCTTCATCTAAAGCTGCAGGCGATTATAGTTTATGAGCAATATGATACTCTATATGAAATTATTATTTTTTTAACATTGAAAGTGTAATTAATATTTTTAAAAGTAGCATTTAAATTCCTTTTGGCATTCTGTCAAGTAGTTGCAACAAATACAAATTTTGCTTTCTAGTATATGATATAATTCTATCTAGCCTTCAAAACCAGATCTGTATTTTTTTTATCACAAATACTGAACTTAACAAAACGTTTTGTAACAGTAATTAAATAGTTAATTTTCATTATTGAGTGACATAAAATTTTTTTCATCTCGAACAACTCCCGACCTATATTAATTACTATAGATAGTTAAAATTAATTAAAACATAAATGGCCTTAGAACTTGAAGCAAAAAATAAATATTCTTCTTTTAATCTAAAAAATCAAAATACATAAAACGATCTTTCAAAATTCAAATTATAAATTTTCAATATATTTTAACATTAGAAAGTTCAGCAATATGATTTTTCAGGAAAAGAATCACTAAAATTATATGAACTCATAGAATTACTGTTAACCAAGAAAGAAATTACATTTTGCTCAGTCTTTTAAAGTAAACATATGAAAATAATAAATCACAAAAAGTGAAAATTGTTATGACTCCTTTCAATTTTCCTAAATCTTCAGCTGGTGAAAAACAAATTTAATTGACATAAATAATTATAATAGACATTAATCAATCATTTATAAATCAGAAATTAAAAAACTAAATTGATCCCTAGCTATTTGCTCTTGTAGAAATAATAGCATTTAAAAACAGTATTGATTAAAAGAATAGAAAATGTATTTTGAAAATGACAATTATCTGAGATATGAATTACAATTAAAATTAATTAATTTTTTGCTTTATTTTCTAAAAAAATTATCCTTATGGATTATCAACTGCAATTAAAAATATTATCTTAAATAAAATAAATTATAATTAAATCATATGTTTTTTCAATTTAATTTTTAAAAGATATAATTTTTAGCTATATTTATATATGTAGTACAATTTCTTCTAAAAATAATAATTTCTGTATGAAAACAATATAATTTTTTTTATCAAAATTTGTTAAATAATATTTAGATTAAAAGATTGATCTGCTTGTATTAATCTTCTTTTTAAAATTATAACAATAAACATTTCAATTAACTAAATTATTATAAAAGTATCAATCATTTTTTTTTAGTTTATGACTAATAAATAAATAACTAAAAAGCATTAATATTTTTAATATTCTTTACATTTACATTTTTTTTCTGTCTAAGGATTGCACTTGAAAATTAAAAAAAATTTTCAACGATTCCTCGACAGAAACCTAAGTTAGAATAGAAATTCATTAAGTTCATTCTCCTCTATGCTTCAATTTACAATTACGCGAATCTATTGTCACTTGAAAGCACTAACGTTAATGCACAGAAATTTCAGAAATGAGTGATTCATTCACAATAGAAAATCGAGATAAAAAAATCCCAGTCAGTAATTAAATTTAAAAAAGAAGGAATAAAGATGCTTCTTTCAGACGACATACGAATTGTGTGCAATGAAAGACAAGGGAAAAAGAGTGAAAAAAAGAGAAATACTTTAAATGTATAGAATGGAATCGAATTCGAAGCAAAAGCTTTGCATCAGCAAAAACTCTTGAATTAGGAATAATTAGGTTCTAATATATGCTCGAGTTTTATTTGTAGAAAAAAATTATGTGTTCGAACTTCGGATTTTACAATAGATATGAAACAAAAGAATTTAGAATGTGATTAGATGCTTGATTTTTGTGTTATATAATAATAATTGCAGTAAAAAAAATAAGCAATTATTTTTTTAGAAAAAAATACGAAAATATACAAATGAAATATTACCATTACTATTCCTAAAGTTTAAATGTATAAAATCATACTATTTTATTATTTCAATTTATAATTTTATTATTTAAATATATAAAATTATACTATTTTCAAAAGTTTAAACGTATAAAATTCTTATTTTATAGCATTAATTAAATTTCGATATTCTTGAAATAAAATGAAACATTTAATGATTAATATAAATTTAATTCTAAAGAAATATGTTACCATTAGAAAATATTAGAAAATTCATTCACTTCAATATCTGCCTTAAATAAGTTAGAGATGATAATTATAAATTAAAAGCGAAGTGTAATTTATTTTTGATATTCAGGTATATTAAGAAAATGTAATTATTAACCATAAATCAAAAATCTTGCTCTACCACTGTGTCCAATTTGTCATTTAAAGATTCATTTATTGCAAAACAGCAACTGAAATTTGAATATAAATTTTTTTGAAAATAAAGTTTTATAATGAAGGTGATTATGATTTTGTTTATTCTATTACTTTTAAGGGAAAATCTATTTTATAAACTTGATTCTGTAATTATTAAATTGTTTTCTAAATTTTATTCTTTTATTCAAGTTTTTAAATATAAAATAATGGCTAAACAAATTTTATTTGAAGTTCTTTAATTTTAAAGCAATTCATAATATATCTTCACAGTTAAAATCTGTTATTTTTGTTATTCCACAAGCATAACTGAATGATAAGTTGGTAATATAATTTTAATTTCAAGTATCCTACAAGATATTTAATTGAGCATTAAGGCATTAGTAACCCTTTCAAAAATAAAAGTGTTTTATTTAGCAATATATTATTACCTAAGTGATCGTGATAATTTGGGAATTATAAAAAATATTTTTCGTCAAAATAACGCTGTTTAAATCAAAAATTTTATATTCAAAAAGTCATTTTTAAAATCTTTAAATTATACTGATAAATGATACAAAACGAGAGACATTTAATGGATACCATTTTGAACTTCAGTTTCAATTATTCACTTTCATTGGCACTGAAAAGCATTCAAGTTAATGGACCAGAACTTTTACTATGAATGGATGGCTCTCAATAAGAAATCAAGGAAAAAAAAACGACTTTTGACAAATGATTGAACTTAAATTTAACAAAAAAATATAAGGGGTAAAAAAAATATTTTTAATCAAAAGGAGTACAGTGAGAGACAAATAACAAAAAGACATAAAAAAAATTTAAACATTTGAAATAAATAAGTTTAAAGCAGAAGTCGAATGCATTAATTACAGATAATTAGAGCCTATTTTGTTGTAATTTTTTTTAGGGAATAAAGTTAAGAGTCGAATTTCTGGGTCATTAAAATGCATGAAATATTAAAATTTGAAATATGATGGTATATGCAATTCTTATTTGATGTAATGATTATTTCATTTAAAAGATGCGTTTACAACAAAAATGAAAATATTGATATTTTTATTTTTTTACACAGTAGTTTTATTTATACATATTTTTTATTTTTTCATTACACAGCTATAGAAAATTTTAATGAGTTAAAGACTGGAATTATTCTCATATTCAAGTAACATTTTCAGTAAAATTAATGTCAAATTCACTGCTATTTATATTATATTGTTTATTCAAAGAATATCATAAAATATTTTATTGCAGAATTGTTTTTTATCGAATTACAAATTGTTTGAATTATTTTCTTAATTTAAAATATCTAAACATAATATCTAAAATAAAGAAAATAAATGTAACTAAAAAATTCTACAGTAATTTATTATTCTTATTCATATCTGACAAACTATAAAATAGAATTGGTTAAAAAATCTTTTTTCTAATTATTGAAAAATGCAGAGTTTTTTAAAAGAATCATTGTAAGTTTTTAAAATGTCTTTTAATTGTGAATGGCGTCTACACTGTTAAGCAATTTAAATTCTTAGCAATTTTGAGCATAATGGTATATCAAGATGGCTTTAAGTTTTGATGTTGATTTCTAAATTGAGCTTGTCTTAAATGCAAAAGTTTCACAATTATTGATCTCTGAAACAGTCTATCTAGAATCTGATGTTAAAATTGCAATTATATCTTGTATCCAATGACTTCAAGCTTCTCCAACCCTTATTAATAAATATATAATATCTCAGTTGGATATCTTAATGGTAGAAACCTGAATACACGGCATCTTTAATTCCTGTTATTTATTTATCATTATAAAGATGTTAGAAACTATGTTTGCATGGACAAAACTTCGATTATGACACGAATAAATATTTTAAACCATATTTTCATACATTGTGGATAATATTTCAATACAAATATGCACACAACTTGTAATATGACTTAGAAATTTCAGCTTAAAACTCATCATATAACAAATAAAATGGAAGTAAAATTCGATAAAGAGAATAAATAAGATTATTATGTAAGGTTGATACTGCATTTTAAGATATCTATCTTAATGATTTCATTGTATATATATATTTATGAAATACATATTAATAAAAGAATTAAGATTAAAATAATATTTCTTCAATGAAAAGGTTTTAAATTTTACTGCTAAATATAAATTTTTTCTTATTTGTGATACAAATGTGATTTGAATATCAGGCTGTATAACATAATATCATGCTAAATGCACGTATATAACGTCAAGTACAAAATGTTGTACCATTAAACACATAAGATTGTATTACTCCTGCAAATCTAGTCATTACTTCTTAAAATCTTCCTGGTTTCTGTTCCCCTGGACAGTGACCTGCGTTGCTGGCCAATATTTTTTAAATTCGTCTGATTAATGTTGCCATGGCTTGTGGTTTGAATTGCCCGAGGTCGTATTTGGGCCCCTATGGTTCGTCCACTTATTCCTTTTCCATGTCCATTAATTTGCCTATGATGTTCGAACTTTCACTGACATTTCATGATAAAGATAACACAACTCCAATTGATAGTAAAACATTTATATGCGTTTTCAACGATCCTACATTCTTTCATTTAGAAGAATTTTTAAAAAACAATGCAGAAATTGATCTGGAACTTTTACATGTTATTCCCTTCTCTTACATGTTATTCCCTCTTTGAAACTCACTCTTGTAAGATTTCATAAATTTCTATCAAATATAAAAAAATGAAAGATACTTTTCAAATTTATGACTCTTTTAAATTTGCTCCTGACCTAATTAAGATATCATAACATTCGACAGTTCATTTTATAGATCTATTAATACTTACAACTTTGTAATTAAATTACCCGGTTTAATAGCTTTATTCATTTCAACATGAAGAAACGATGTCTGAACTTCCGCTTGTAGTGTGATAATATATACAAATGCAAATTTAGAGGCTTGTTTTAGATAGCAAACTCAACAACTTAAACCAATGAAATTTCTGTGATGTATTTGTCCCAGGTTAAATACAATTCGATTTTATTAACCTCTTCGTCGTCCGTAACGCGTATAGCGCGTTCAAGTAAAACTTCCGCTGGCCGGCCATAATGCGCTTCAAGTGTTCTTCAATACTTTAAAACTTTTAAACGTTTAAAACGCTTTGTAAATGTTTACTTGTTTGAGCTTTTATTATTGTTTGTTATAATGCGATGAAAAACAGAAATTTTTTCGGACAGGAGAGGGCGACGAAAGGGTTAATTAGCAGATATTACTTTAATACGAAACAGAGTCATCTTCTCATAGAAGAAGAAGAAGTGCCTATAACCATAAAATGGCATTTTACATCCACCTTAATTCCATTTATATTCTTAATTACGATGAATTACTTATTAATATAGTTAATTATAATGAATTACATTGGGAAATGCTTTATTCAATAACAATAAGATTCTGATAATGGAGATAATTTTTTTTTCTTTTCCACCTATTTTATTGAAGATATTGTTTACTCCAAACAATGAAAACGTATGTATGCAAACCAATTTCTTTGATATCGAGAAACGTTATTTGCTATAGCTAGGCAGTTGATAATAGATCTTCAACAATGTAAATATTTTCCAAGTTTCTCGTTCAAGTTACGACATAATTATCAAAACGGAAAGTGTTTTTCTTTGATCACGCAATAATAGATGTCAGTAAAAGTATATTTCTGCAGTAAAGTATTATACTGAAAAAAATTAGAATTCTCGGTACTGATGGGAATTTTATTTGTATAAAATGTTGATTTTGTAATGAAACCATTTTGAAAAAGATTTCAATAGAAAATAAATTATGTTTGGCAGATAAAATGAATTTTTTTAGCTATATATTTTTGCGCGCAGTGCAATGATATGCACGGCGCTTAAGAATATATAGCTGTATTGTAAGAGCTATTCAAGGGGAAATTTATTTTTTACTTTCTCATTCCAGTCATCTATCTATCAATAGAGGCAACACCATTGAAAACATTTTGACAAAACATATTTTTGTAGTTTTTTGAGCCTGTGAATTTTTTTAAGAGCACTGTAAAATATAATTCTTCATTTGATGACATATAATTATATGTATTATCAAAGAAAAGAAGAATTAAATGCATTTTAACAAGAATGTTTACTTAACTGTAATAAGTAGACATATTTATATAGCCAGAAGAGTGAAGCTGAACTTATAGAAGCGAATTCGAAATTCCTCCTTCAAATGTATGCCTTGATCATAAGAGATAGAAAATAATATCCAGGAACCTTATATTAGCTTATATTCAGATTTTCACATCATGTAGTTGCTCTGAATATATAAATATATATATGTATGTGTGTGTGTGTCTGTGTGTTACAGTGAAAAACCGAAATCTGGTGAATGTCAACATATACCAAATACTTCGACGAAAGACCGATATATTCTTATATATTCGGACTATCACCGGTTGGTGTCGATAATCACCATGCATTGATGGTGAATGTGTAAAAAAATATTTTTGTTAACGTTTTCAAATCATACTTTATTATTAAAACATAATATGAATGATCTATGTCAAAATTGGAGAAAGCTATAATAATTAAACTATTAAACTGAAAGCTAGTAAAATCATAGTAAACTATTAGTAAATCATAGTAATTAAACTAACGCTATAGTATTAAACTATGTGATTGACGTTATACTATGTTACAACAATTTAAACTGATATGGCACTTTGAATGGCACAAGAGTCCCTTGCTTTTACAATTGCATTTAGTAATGAAACATTTCTTTTTGCAGTGACAGCTTGTATAGTCTTGCCCTTCATTTCTCGAATGAGTTGTAGCGGTTTCTCTCAGAGACACTTCTTGAGAATAAATCTCATCTATGGAAAATAACTTTTCTTTACAAATTACAAACTGATTACGGGTATAAAGCTACTTGAGGATACCATATTTGTTTGCCAATATATAAAAGTTGGAGTCTTCTATTCCAACAACATCGGCCAACACATTTCGAGCATCTGTATGACCACGTTTGATATCAGGGATTATATATATATATATATGAAAAATGATAATTATACTATGAAATATATATACTAATTCTGAAACAAAAATAAAAATAAATAGTACAGAAAAACCAAACATATTAAATTAAAAAAGAAAGTACATCTCCTTTAAAAAAGACCATGCATTCTCTATTTTTTTTATAAGCTATGAAAGCCTGACCTATTTCTGAATGCTAAACCTTCCTGTTTTTTTTATTGATAACTAGCCGCCTTTGGCGACCAGCCGGTACGCCAGTATTACCGCTCGCTACAATTTTCAATTAAATATTTTAAGTAACTGGTCTCTTAAAGAATTCTCAAACAAAACATTTTTAATCTTCAAATTTTGATAGTCATACCAAACTTATACTGTTTAGATCGTTTCGTTCAATTTACTATATATATTTTGCTAATTTGATGTCATTTCCGGCAAAATTTCAACTTTCAATAAAAGTAAAAATGCTGAAATTGCAAATAATATAAAGATATTTTTAATAAAACCAAGCGTTTTATTTTATTTATCATCTTTATTTTTATTTATTTATTATTATTGCTATAATTGAATATGAGTACTGCAAACAGAATTGCTCGGTATTTAAGTCTTATGTGAACTACAAAATATTTTTCTTAATTTATGTAATATCTAAAACAATAATTCAACAAAAATTTCTCAGATTCAGCATAAAATTCAGTTTTTAGTTTTGCTTTCAAAAGGATTGAAATGAAATCAATAACAATATTTTGTTCCGGCCTATAAATATATTTCAAAAATTATGAAGACTAAATTTAATGCAGTAAGGTATCATATTCTGAGAAATATTCTGGTCACAACAAATTTTAAATAAATGAATGAATGTTTCTATTTTCCACGATCAACTAAGACTTATTTATGAAGTTTTAAATGTTAAAAATTTAGAAAGACTCAACATTTTCATAATCTTAGATCAATTAATCTTGAGAAACCTGTGCCCTGATTGGCGTATTTTCTTTGAAGCGAGAGATGGAAAATCTAAAATTATCCTTTTTTTATTGAATAGTGATATTCAAATCTTCATAAATCAGTCAGTTTAAGTGATTGGAAATTAACTCTTAAAAGTCAGTGATTTAGTTGATTGGAAATTAACTCTATGACCACCATAAAATCTGTGCTTTCTCTTATGGTGTATGCATTCTCCTTAATATCCGCTCGAATAAAACATCACATACAAAAGTACTACATAGAACAAACACAGCAAAAGTAAACATAACATTTCAATAGTTGCCAAAAAACAAAAGAGAAAATGCAATTAATAAGCAGACGATATTTAGAAAAGTACAGATATTTAGACTGGAAAATGAAATTATCTGAAATTAACCACACGCGCAGACGATATTTACAAAAGTAAAAATATTCAAACCTGAAAAGGAAAATATATGAGTTATTACATCAATAAATGCCATAAGTTTGTTTATATCTTCATTATTTTATGAGTCATTAAACATCAAAATGGGTCCGGGATTCAATAAACGCCCTGCATAGAGAGTGTAAAAGATCATAAAATAATTTTTCTTGAATTTATTTTTTAGAAAAAATAATATTTCATATTTCTTTCATTTCCTACAGACACGTGCCGAAAATTATATTTTTTCAGATTTCATTTCCAAAAAGATTTAATTTATTTTTAATTGGAGCTTTAATGAATGTGATGGCAACACTTTGAAAAAAGCTAATTTTTTCCCATGAATGCAAAACGTGCTTAATCTTAATTTTTATTTTTTACGAAAAAAATTATTGAAAAAGTTAAAATATTTATTTAAAAATTCATTAAAAATAGAAATTTAATTTTAAGATAAAAAGATTAGTATCATTTAAAAGATAAATGTTTGATCTTTAACTTCATGTAAAAATCTTTTTCGTGCGTTAATATTTTCGGAAGTTATAGCAGAAACACGCCAAAATTTCGCTTAATTTTTAAATAAATAAAATTCTCATTAAAAATTTGAAAAAATAACCCCCAGGTACACATTCCCGGCCTCCAAGGTATACACGTGCCAAATTTGGGAGCTGTAGGTTGAATGGTCTGGCCTGTAGAGCGCCAACACACACACACACACACACACACACACACACACACACACACATAGTGCTTTATTATAAGTATATAGATATAAACAAATTCACCATTTTTCACCTTGTTTAATTAAGTAAAGTATTTTGATTAAGGGGTTATAGAAAATTGTGTTCACTAAAATAAATTAGAAAAGAAATCCTAAAGTCGGGGTAAAAATCTAGTTTCTTTCTCCCACCCCTAAACTGAAAAACGGCCTTGAAGAAAATTATCTAGATAAAAAAATACACATATTTAGCAAAAACTCTGTTTCAAAAAATTGAGAATTTTGATTATTAAAGATGCAGGAGAAGTAATAAAGGTCTTGAAAAGTCAGTATTTTCTAGCTTATTCCTAACTACCATTCGCAATTTTTGCAATCTTATTGATTTTCCAAGTATCGGATTGTATTTCTGATGTCATCTCCTGTCAGTCTAAAAGAGAGAGCAGATGAGGAAGGCTATAGTGTCAACAGTCCGCCTGGTCAAACCAAAGTGCAGTTAGCAAGAACATAAAAATACAGGGGCATTTTATGTGATCGGATTTGGTCCTACTAAGAGGTAATGGAATTTCTTCGAACCATCGATTTCTTTGGGCACGCCATGGTAGATTGGCAAAGTGAACCGACTATCAAATGAAATGGCTTTCCAAACCATAAATCCTTACTGTAGGTTGCTGTGTTCAGAATGAAATCGCCGAAATACTTGGAAATCTCTGGGCATACTTGATGATGATAATGCTACCAAAACTCGAAGGGTAACTCATCATGCCAACAATATTATTATAATAAAAATAAATAGAATCAAAATTGATTTTTTCCCCTGTCTTTCGGCAGGGACTCAAGTGAGGAGTTCTTATTAATTTGCGTTGATAATTTTAGTAGTATGCATTAAATAACAAAGAATATCTCTATGTAGTTTAAAGGTTCTTCAGTTATTGCTTTTTTGAACAAAAATCATTGACACTAAGCTTCCAATTCATTGGAATATAGACTGAGTTTTTTTCCCGGGTAAATTGCCCTTTTGTATGATTTTTCAAATTCTTTAAAGTTTGTAAAATAAGTCCATGAGAAAACGTGGAAAAACTATCTTAAAATCCTTTACTGCGTGACTGTTACATTTGTCAGTTATCAAGTGTAGTTGCAGGACTTTAAAGCTCAAGGTATTTATTCTTATTAATCAAAATTTAAAATTTAGAAGAAAATAAAATTTTTAATATAGTAATACTTTCAATTTCGATTTGGATTAAGATATAGTGATTCTTTTAGGATTCGCCTCTTTTTTTGTTCATCAGTATAAGTAAGTATTTATAAAATATGTCATCACTTATGAGTAAAAATTCAAAGTGCTACAACTAAAATTTATTTGAAGTGAACCTGAAGGTCCACTCTTTAAAAGTGTATGAATTTCAACATATGCATTTAAAAAAATCAATCAATTTCTCTTAATACCTTTTAATTTGTTTCTTTAATTTTTGAAGAACGACTTTTTTATCTATATCGAAGCATATGAACAAATTTTGATTTATATATTATAGTCTAAAGGCATTGCTATATTATATACTATAGTCTAAAGGCATAAAAGAAAACGTTTGAATGAATTATTTGATTCTAGAAGTATAATAAGAACACAGCATGAATCTAAGACGTGAGATACTATTAAAGGTATTTACACTGGAAATAAAAAATTAAAATAAAACGTTTTACAATTAAAAAGGGTATGATTTTAAAAATGAAAAAAAAGGAGAAAAATATAAATTAAGGGAGAAAAATTTGAATTAAGAAGAATAATTTTAATACACACATCTCTTCCTCTCGCTCTTTATATATATATATATGTGTGTGTGTGTGTGTGTTTTCCAAAATTGGGGATTTATAAGAATTTATGAAACAGACTAAAATAAAACTATCCTTTATTGAAATCCTTTAATGCATAATTACGTACTCAATGATTATATTTAACTAAATTAGAATTAAATACCTCAGATCATTAAGTATCCACTTCCACTTTGACAATAAATCAGGTTCTTAATTCTGAAGACGGATAATAGCAGAAATCTTTTGAACAAACTTTCTCCTCAAGGGGCTTCCGTTTGGCTCAGACCCAGTGGTCAAAGCGGCGCCATTTAAAAGTATCATCAGAGTCATTAAACTGAAGCCGCGCTTATAGAATGAATCGATCGATATCTAATAGAATTTTAAGAGAATAATAAACAAAAAAGATCTATTCTGATGTTATCACAATTATAAAATGTATATTATTTAATACGAATTAAATAATATTTTAAATTATGCTTTGTAAGCCTTGACAGTAATTTAGTTTAGAGTATTATATAATTCATTGCAAAGTAGTTACATGTTTCCGTTTTCTCATAGTATAATACTTTTATATTAAGTTTGACTACAGCATCAATAGTTAGTTTAAGAATATAAGAACATATTATAATTTTAAATAATTTTTCCTCCCTTTGTAACCGAAATAAAGAAAAGTTTTAGTCTAAGGGTGAAAAAATGTAATTTTTAATTCGTCCATGGATCTATAAATAATAATTAGATCTTGTGTTTTTTTTGTCTTTATTAGATAGTAAAAGTATCTATTTACTAAATGATCATCATAAAATTATCTACTGAATAAGAAAATATACTCTTAAAAGACTTAATTTCATATGGAATATCACCTTTGAAAGGATTAAAACAATGCTTGAATGATCCATTGGTTTAGAAAAGGAAAAAGGTTAAGATTAAAATCATGCTTTATTACATACACACGTGCACACACACACGCACACACACACACACACACACACACACATGTACAACAAGCGCACAAATACACATATACACATATACAAAGATACATACATATACAAACACACATATATTCTTATATACACAGCATAAATGAAAAAAATATGGTAATTGTCAATAATAAAATAAGATTTTCCACAAGATTTTGATGAATCTTCTTGTTTGAGACTTTTTTGAATCCAAAAGAATATTTTAAAAATAATTATATCAGTTCGTCGATCTGTGATTCCGATAATTTAAAATAGAAATGAGTTAGAAAAAGGAAATTTGTCATGTGCGATCGATCCAAAAAAATCAAAGCTCTGTATCGAATTTTAGACTGAACCATTTAAGAGAATGTTATGCACCAATACATTCATGAGCAATTAATAAGTTTACTGAAATATTCAAAGAGTTTTGAGAAAAGAAAGAGAAATAAACTAGATTCGGGAATAGCTTTAGAACTTTGGATGCGTAAATCCGTAACAAATTTCGAATAAAATATTCCAATAAATTGGCAATCCATCGATCTGTATACTTGAACGCTTCTAAACAACAACATAAAAAAAAAGACAACAATTTAGAAAATAGGTGAATCTCAATATGTGAATCAAAGTGGTAATTTGGTGACAAATTTTAGATCAAATTCAACAATGAACAGTTTTTAGAACACAGAAACACAGGTAGCTCGATAAATGTAATAATAATCGATATAACCCATTTTTATATCGATTACCCATGAATACAATATCAAGAGTGTCATGTATTCTGTTTGTACAAGAGTTTGTATTCAGGTTTTGAGAGATATTGCTAAATAAAGATTTTATAAAGCTCTCAACATCAATAACTGGACCAATTTCACCTATTTTTTCCCTAATTAATTTCCTCACTTTGAAATCATAGCTAACAAATTAAAATTTCCTATTATTATTAATGAATCATAGCATAAGATATTACTTTTTATGAGACTGAAAATTGTATTTTTGATTTTCAACATCTGTCGAAATGATAAGGATAACACTTATGATAAGGATAAACAATCATGACGCAGCAAATGGCATTTGAAGATACATCTAAAAGTATGAGCTTTCATGTGAAATAACAATTACCGAAATCGATCAAGTGGTTTTAACTTGACGACAAATTCACAGTTTTCCTTGTTATTTTAAATACATAGATAGACTTAAAAATATTACTCCATTTCAACAATAATTTAACATTAAGTGTAAATCGGTGGAATTTTTATATTTATAATATTTTATTTATATTATTTAATAAAAAAATAATAAATAAATAATATTTTAATACTAATTATTTTGCTTTTAATCATTAATGTTTGATTTAATTTCAGATTTTAGTAATTTATTGGAATGCGCAATTTAATTTGTATACTTTAATTTTCCTCATACCACTCTAGCATCTTTGTAGAATTTGAAATTCCCTTTTTACGATTTCTTCTTATTATGGTCATAAAATTAAAATCACAACTTTTTTTAAATTGAACATGAAATATCGCTAGAAAAATAAATTTTGCCCATTTTAAAATTTTATATTTTTCCAATTTTAATAATATTTTTTAAATATTTTTTTCATTGATGGTTGGTTTAATTTTGAAGAACAGAACTCATAATATTTCGCCTCTAATAAACAATTCTGCAAAATATTTTGGTAAAATTACCAATTTCAACTTATCCGAATAAAATATTCCTTTGGAAAACAATAAATAGATGTAAACATCTTTGAATAACAAATAGCCATTATATTAAATTACAGAAATAAATCTATGAAATCTGAAAGAACTAAAAAATGAAGCTTTTAATTTGCTATAATAGTAGCTTCAAGCTTGTTTATATTGGTTTTTTTTTCCTATCATCATTACAAGGAAAGTTTCAATTAACATTAATTTTCATAAATAGCTTTTCGGTAATAGGAGACGAAGTGTTGCAAAACAAACTTATTTGTTATATGACATTTTCCAAACATTTCCTAGAGCCCAGGAAGATCCGAGAAAAAGATTAAACTGCTTTTTTTAAACTGCATTCGGTGCCTGGAATTTTTCTGCTGAAAAGAATTAGAATAATTAGAATCAGGTTCTCAATTCTCTGAATCAGACGATTTATTTTTTGAAGGTCATAATGCAATGAAGGAACACTGTTCTATATTTAAAAATAATGTTATTTGTATACGATTTTGCTTTGATTGCTGATACTTTAATGATTAAACAAACAACTGTCTAATTAAAATGTTTTCTTTTTTCTGAGAACAAATTAACCTAGAGCTAGGTAGATCCTTATCCTGGAATTTTATATATTATATTGGTATCTCAATTTCTTTAAAACATTGCTTTTCGAAAAACACTTTTTAACATTTCTTTGTTTGGCGTAAGATTTTGACACTTCCTCTAGGATGTTTATTGAATGTCTTTATGTATTGTGATGCTATCATAGCAAAAATTTAGAATTTCTTGCATTTCTGAGTTTTGATGAATTTCAATTCACCCCTTTAATATTATTAGATATTGATGAATATTTTTAAATCGTTTGATTGTTGTTGGTGTCGGTAACAAATTCGTTATATTTTAAATTTAAAAATAATTTAAATACGACAATTTTGAAAATTTACTTAATTTTACAAAATTAAGAAAAAAAATAACATATAAGAATAAAAAAAAGCTTTGAAAATGACGTTTAGATCACTGAGGAGAAGAATAAAATTTTCATCTAAAAAATCTGGAGTTCGAAACCAAATCGTAGGAGTACAAAACGCTGATTAAAAGGACTTAATTTTAATTTAATCCCTCTGCATATTTTTAATGAATTTTCGAATTTATATTTCTTATGACAGATATTGTATCTCAACATCCATACTGTATTTTTTTCATATTTTTGCGATTTTTATATCCAAATTTTTTATTAAAAAATTACTTTTTACTTTTATTAGACTAACAAAAATTTTCCAAAAAGCTCTTTTAATTTCTATTATTTTTTAATTATGAATTTTCATTAATAAGTTATTAGAAATGATGAATGATACAAAACATTGCAATAATTTTTTTTGGAATTACTAATAGATGTATTGTTTAATACGGTTTAAATCATCAAAAATTTATTTACAATTGATCGATACCGGCAATTAAACTATAAATGCTATAGAAAAAAACATATTACAAATTTAAAAACAACAAAAGAGCTATATGGTCAAGAAAAACGAAATAAAAAAGTAAAAAAGTTTTTATTTTATTTGTTTAAAATTCTTAAAACAAATAGACTAAGGATATTTAATAACAAAAAAGTAAATTTCTTGATTCTTAATCGAGCAAGCACTGCTTGCTAAAAACACTATTGGATGAGATACATTTAATTGGACAAAAAGAAATTGTTATTCAAAATGTTCGCTATTAAAGAAAATAAGAAACGAATGCAGAAGAAAAGTGAGTTTAATATAAATTTCATCTTGTCCTTTTGATATTAAAATTCAGGTTGATGAGTTGTTGTGTTAACTTTGATAAAATGAAGAAAAAATAATTTTTTTTAACAATGATCTTTTCTTGCCACTTACGAGCATATTTGTTCTAGAGACTAAAGTTAATTAAGAATGTAAAAGGGAAGGAAACAATGAAACATTTCAAGCATGAAAAAAAAATGTATTTCAGGTTGTAGCTGCTATAATAATAGACTAATGTATAGTAAAAATTTATAATTAAAAATAATTTTTTATTATATTTATTCAAAGTAAGGAGATAAAAAATCTATCTAAATCAAACCAGTAGAATTTAGCAGAGCAAAATATCAAAGGGTTTAATTAGTAAATTTTAAAAAGATTTAATTATTTAAATTAGTAAAATAATGTTAGTTCTTTCTTTACAGTAATTTTTTCCCGAAAATACTTCAAGAAAACTTCAAACTTTCTTTAAAATATTATTAGAATTTTGAAAAAAAATATGGCGTTTATTCTTTTGAACTACATAAGTACATTTCTTCTACATCTGAAATAAAAGCGAATTTTTCTTCATTGTTAACATAGAAATAGGACGGAAGCATCAAATTTTCCACTACTGTTATGAATTTGAAAACTAAATACATTTTGGAATGTAATTTTTCTTCTTTTACATAAGAGATGTTCAGGAAAGTCTTTTTTCACCCATATATTTCAGACACCAACGAAGATATTTTCGTGTCTATGAATTGTTAGATGCGTATTGGCTAGTTAATGATATTTTCAGGAGAAAAGTTAGGAGTTAATGTACCAATGTAGAGATCTATACGATGTACGGAAAATAATTAATTATAGCTATTTCATAATGTCTAAATAGTCTGTTTGATTGTAAGAATTTTAATAATAGAATGTATAAGATGATATGTGCATTTGAAAGTTTTCTCATCATTATTACATCAAAAGACCTTTCATAAAGGAGAAAAAGAATAAAAGAGAAAATTTCGAATTTCGCATTTGATGGGCCAGTATTGGTAGCATATCCGAAGGTTCTAATTCGTTCGAGTAAAGTAGAAACTGCATGATATAGGACGAGTCTATTTCGATAAGGGGGCGGTAAGAATTATAGTTTGCTAAATCTGACTGCATTTTGTTTTTTTGCTATACACACCAAGTTAAAACAATATCAATAATGTAAATACGAAAAAAATATTCACCAAATATAATACAAACGTATTTACTACAATTTTATTATTTCTCCGTAATTTGTTTTTTTCTCACTGCTTATAACTTAGAAATTGCGGCTCATTTCTTACTACATCAATGATGTAAAAAGGTAGCAAAAATACGGTTACTGTTTCCATTCTATTCTATTAAGTGATAAATAGTTATTTTTACAATATTTTGAAACTCTCTATTTTATTCACTATTTCTTATTTCGAGGTCAATTAACTTTGATGCTATAAAGTGTTGGATAAACGTTGACGGTTATAGCGTAAAGTCAAGTTCTTATATAAAGCACTATTTTGAAAGAAAAATACATCCATTTCACGCATTCAAAATTTTTAGAAATTTTAAATATAACTTGTTTAATTTATTTCTTGAAAATTAATAAATTCTCTTTCTAATCAATTATCGATTTTTAAATTATTATAAAGTAAAGACAAACTATCATTGTGGTGCCTATAATATCTATCTGCCGTGGTAATCAAATTATCTCCTCTTTTTTGTACCGAAAGCGTTTTTGTACCGAGGACAAAGCGTCTTGAAGACCATTGACGAAGTATTGTCATGAGAACCATGAAGTCTCGAAGTCTTGTCATGACAGTCTTCAACTGCAATAGGCAGTCTTCCTATAGGAATGTACCTAAAATCTGTAATTACATATAGTTTGTGCAACAGAGGGATGGACATATTTCCCAAATTGAATTTTCAAGTTATTGATAGTACATACGATAGTTTGAGAATGCTAAACAGAGAGGGAAAAATAACCCAAGCATCTTAAGAGAAATTCAACTTGGCTTTCTTTCATTACAGCGTATTTCAATTCATTCAACATAATACATCACAACAAATTTTCATACATCTTTCATTTCAGCATATTTAATTACAACAATTTCAATACCTCAATAATCCATTTATTATATCTAAGATAATTAGCAATGAGGGAAACATGTAACATTGTAATCACACATACCATATGATTTTGTAAAATAGTTCGTTACATTTCTTCATCTGAGTGTCACTTCCATAATTTGAATATCCAAACATTACAGATGCTAAATATGAATTATTTCTTAAAATTACTCAGTAAAAGAAATTCTTAGAAACACCGAGATTTAAAAACCACTATTAATTTTCCATTAATAATTGCTAATTCTGATTAATAAAATTATTTAAAATATAATTCTTAATGACGCATTATTAAACATGTATAACATTTTCCTTTTTGTTATACAATAATGAAAAGCTTTATTACACATCCCAATGTAATAAACTTTGGGAAGAATATTGCAAAATTGAGATAAAGTATGACATTAAATATGCATACTTCAAACATTTACCGAATATGAAGCTTTTGATTAAATATGGAATCACTAAGTGCATCGAACACGCATTGAAGAAAATGATTTATATAAATGTAGTTGATCTTAGTATATATATATACGTATGAACATTTGAAATTCAAATTTCAAAATAAGACATGCTTTTAAACTAAATAGGGAAGTAATTAGACTTTGAGATTAGAACTTTTTTGAAAAGAAGTTCTTACTGCCGTCTGTGTAAAACAGCCTGACGATAATGTGTCTGAAAATTATATCGATGGGTACATTATGTCCTTTTGGACAAATTGCAAATCAGGCTCTTTAAGGGATGGAGCATACTTTGCAACATTTTTAGTTATTTAGAGGAAGAGTGGATAACAGTTTCAAATAGGAAATAATTAATGTGAGCAAAAGAATAAAATAAATGTGCAAATTGATTCAAATAGACACAAACGTTTGATTTAGAAGTAAAAAGTTTGATTTAGTAATAGTAACTTATCTATGTAAGTATAAAATAAATTTAAATAATTTATTTAATTTTTTCAATTACTTTTGATTGAAATCATTGTTGTATAGGAATATATTAAAATAAATAAATTTTAAAATGAAGATAGATTATTAAATTAAAAAAACGTATTATATCAAAAATATAAATTTTAATATTTCACTTAAAATTTATTTACATTTTGTTTTTCTGATATGTTAATATAATTAAACTCCCTTAATTAAAATTATTCCCTTACTTTAAAAAATAAAATTGATTAAATCGTTTTAAAAGAACAGTTAAAATGATTGTGAATAAATATTATTTTAGATGAAATGATAATTTGAAGGAATTGAATAAATGCAGCGTATAATAAACAAAACGAACTTTTAAAGAATGTTCTTTACAATTATTTATTATTTTCTATAAAAAAAATCTAAAAATAATTTTTTGGTCATATATATTTGTAAACATATTTTCGCGGATGCGTGGTAGAAAAAAGAAACTTTTAGAACGAACTTCAATTTATTTTATAATGGAGAGCCATGCGGTGGAGATGAAATGCGGTACATGTTTGTTCGCACTAGAACACTGAAACAAAGTGCCAAAAAAAATTTCCCTTCATCAATTTTTCCATGATATTCTGATAGGGATATCTTTGACACGTTTCGACTTAGAAAAGGGAATCTTAGGTATCTAGAAAGAATGCTTCAAATGTTAGGGATTTTTATCTGTTTGTCGCAGGGTGGGAAATTCTACACTCAGCGATTTTTTTTTCGTGCGAGAGGGAGAAATAATTCAGCGTAAAAGTGGTAATTGGATCAGGTAATAAGCGAACAATTCGAAATAAAGTGACATGGAATAATTTGATAAAAAATTAAATATAACTTAATATTTAATTTAGATGATATCATTTATATATACATAAGAAAATAAGGAAACAATTATGTATATATTAATCCACTAACTGTTAGCAAAAACAGAATTCTGTTAACTTAATTAAAATATGCAAATACAAGAGCAATGTATAGTACTTCCAATTAAAACTGTAACTAAATATTAAATTAAGTTACTTTGTGATTTAAGACTCGTAAGGCACAAATATCTTATAATCTTAAAGAAAAATATGACTGCTACAAATGTACTGGTGAGATTGGATCTTTAGATTATTTTAAAATACCAATAAAAAATGTCTTCGTTTCTCAGGAAAGGGATATGTAGATATTTTAGGGTAGGTGTTATAAATTTTTCTTATGCTGATTCGAAACTTAAGACATTTCATGTTATTAAACGCTGTATTAGTTTTAGAATTTAAGCAGTTTTACAAATCTAAATTACTATTAAATAATCAACCTCTTTTGATTATAAGACTGACATATTGTTTCTTCTGAAAAAGACATAAAATCGTGTTTTTTCTTTAGTTTTATAACAATACATGCATACAACTTTTTAAATTTCTTTTATAAAAGTTTTCTTATTATTTTATAATTAGATGATAAGAAATAACTTTTTCAAGAAGGAAAGAAGATTGCTTTCTGCATTTTTTGTAATTTCTAAATATTACAAAGCAGAATTTCTAATTTCCTTTAAAAAAAATAAAATCTCCAGAAAAAGTTCAGAAAAGAGAATAAGTTTAATTGAAAATTAAATGTAAAATTTTAGATCTTGTACCATCTGAGCTATATTTTACACCATCCTATGTATCGAAATCTATCTACCTACATAGTCTGGAGATCCCAGACTATAGACATTACTGTTATATCTGGATTACGAAAAAGTCGTATCTAGTTTCTCGAATAATTAGCATTATGCAATTCAGTTACATCGATGTAAAGTTAGAACCCATAACGTAATGTGGGTGTCAATGATAATTACTCCGAAATCGATTAAGTCTAATACAAAGATCAGTATACGATAAGTCAGATGTAATTCAATTGCATTGCATTCTATAATATGCATTTTTTGGCAGAAATTTTATTTAGAGTTTTTTTTAATAAGGGAAAGTCAATATCCAATTCTCCAAAGTGAACTTATTTTTCAATTCCAATTTAATATTTAACTGTATTTAGCGAGAAAAAAAATCATTTTCTGTAAAAAGCTTAAAAATCGCTGAATTTCAAATAATCATTTATAAACCAATGTTTAACTCCATATTATGCCGGGTTTACACTCGGCCAGTTATTAGATGGCAAATAGGCAACACATGCGTAGAAAGGGACTGATTTATGTTTGCCAAAATTTCAAAAGATAGATCCAGGCATTCTATGCTTGGCTATAAATTATCTTTTTTGGCGTCCCTGAAATTTTCTTTTTCACTGCGTATCGTCTTAAAATGATGATATTTACACAAAAAGACATGGTAAAATAAAATAGAAGGTCAACATATCTAAATTTTGAAAACTATAGAAAAAAATGGCAAATAAAATGAATAAAAAACGCAACATCGCATCAGAAAGAACAAAGAGCAAAACATTTCGGAATTAATCTATGATAAGTGATCAATTTTTTCACACCAAATTCTACAAGCGCATGCGCAGTAAGAAAAAAAAAATACAATACAGCGGCTTGTAGTTGTCCCGTTGAGACAATTGCTTGTCATTGACTGCACAGCATTTTTTAGCCTTTCTATGCATGCGCTGCCTACTTGCCGTCTTATAACTGACCGAATGTAAACCCGGCATTAATTTATTATTCTTTATTTTGTTCATAAAGTTTACTGTTAATTACGTGGTTTGATAATACATACACAAAAAGATGTATTTAATGTCACTGTATAGTGAATAAATATAATACAGAAACCAAAAGGATGAAAGGCATTGTTGAAAAATATAGTTAAAAATATTTAAATACTGGCTTTTTTTATAATTGTAATGTGCTGTGAAACTAGGTATTGAACAAAAATATTCTCTGAAGGTATTGAGAAAAATCTTTAAAACAGGAATTTAATTTAAAATATAATAATTTATTGAGAAAATCTTCAACATATTGGTTAATTTTTAATTAAAAATATTATTAAATCTTTAAAAAATAGCTTTTTATGAAAATCTGCTATAAACTAATTACTTGCACTCGATTGATTTCCAATGGGAATAGGTATATGTAGAACACCTTGATCTCTTTTTAGTTATTGGATTCACTTACACACTGATGGATAAACAAATATAATTGTAGAGTACATCTGAAATTTCGTAGAGATCTGCAGCTTTGATTTTAATATCATATATGAATTTTCTGCTTTTACAGCTCTTTTCGTTATTGAGCATTATTTTTCGCATATGATATTCATCTCCATTTAGAGTCAATTGTTTTGAAAAAATATTTTTTCTATGTATACTAAACATCGGATAAAAAATTCTTCAAGATGCTACTATCTGATTTATTTGGAATAATTGTAGTTAAATAGATCTCATTCTCATGTTTTAAAATATTACTGGCTGTACCATATTTTAGATATTCATGTAAAAGGGAATTATTGTAAGGTAGCTATTATAATCACGCATTTTATTTGCGTTATATCGTCTTTAGGTATGATTTTTTTAAATTTTAATTCTTTGTTTTTGTTAATATTTTTACTTAGACGAAAAAAACATCGGAATTCAGTATGAGAGAATTTAATACCTTTCACATAAAATAATGTTTCATGCGATATTTTATAGCAAATGAATTTTCTTCAACGTTTGATCAAAAATACAGAAGATTGTAATTAATAGAATGTCTGACCACAGAGGCCTCGTATTAAAAAGTCGACTTCGAGACCTGAGAGTTTCAGATTTCAAACTCCATACGGCTGAATCTGAAAGCAGAGTTTTTGCATGTTAAATCATAAAAAGAAGCGAAGGTTTTTGTGAATGGGGTGCTGAATGTTGTTTTGTCATCTGACAAAACCTCAATCTCTCTGTATAATGAGTTCTTAGAGCATGTATTTGATTTGATATGCTAAACGCATACATGAACGCACATACACGCACTCGCACGCATACACATACACACACTTATACATATATATATCTTTTCTTGCTTTACATTCGTAAGTAATTCTGTGTGTACATTTCTATGAAATCAACTGACTTATAGAAAATATAAAATTGGTTCTGTACGCTGTAAAAAATGGCATTTGATCATAAACGGCCAAGAAGATTTAAGCACGAGGAACAAGAAATAGAGAAAAGTGGCACTGGGATTTATACTGAGCTATTAGTACAGTACCATTTAATAAAAATAAATAGCAACGAGTATGCTGCTGAAAAGCAAAAGTTCCTAGAAACAGTCGGATTATCAGCAGAAGATTAATTTATTTTCTTATCAAGGTCTCCAATCAAGATAATGCTGCAACCTATTTCCCTCTTTTCATTCCTCCTATGAATAGGAGTTAATAAATACTTTTAATTCGCTTGTTTCTATATTGTTCGAGATTGCTTTGGCCAACGGAAACTGTCTCATTCTCTCTGTATAATGAGTTCTTAGAGCATGTATTTGATTTGATATGCTAAACCAAGTGGGGCTTCTAAACCAGCACAGTTGCATTTAGGAGTAGAGAATCAAACTTTCTAAAGCAAAGGATTTCTCAAAACGTTTGGATTTGCAGCTGAAATTAATCTGATTTTCTTTGGAAGGTTTCAAAACGGCAACCTATCCCTCCTGTGAATTGGATCTTCTCCTATGAATAGATGCTAACGAAGAATTCTACTTAGTATGTTTCCATAGAGCTCTGAAGTCACTCTGACCAACAGAGGCTTTTACATTCTCTCTATATAACGAATTCTTATTGTATGAAGTTGAGTAAAAGTGTTAAACGAAGTGAAGTTTATCAACTACTATAGGAATAGAGAGCCAAATAATCACAGAATATTATTTGGTTATGAATTATGTGATTTCGTCAAATCGGAGAGAAAACAAAATACTGTAATTTCTGAACCATGATTTTTTTTAAATAGATAAAATATTTTATGCATGGAATAATTATTTGGCAAATATACAAAAGAATTTTGATACTTTACCAAACTTACTTGCTAAATTCTTTACCACCACGAAAAAAAGAAATGAAAGACAATTTGACGATAATCTCGTCAAATGCCCAGTAATGGCTGTTAAAGAATCTTGATTGAAGTCTTAAAATGTTACTAATTTAATTTTTATTTTCGTTTTATATAATGTCACTCAATGAGCAAACGATGCAGCAAACTTTGCCATCAAAATAAATTCATTAACATGCATTTTATCTTTTATTTTATGTCTCCATTAAGGAAATTTCGATTCGTTAAAATTCTTTTTGAATAATAAGAATTCGATAGTAACTTGAATCTAATGTATAATGACAGAACCTTTTTCTCCCCTGCTTTATACTTTTTTTCTTAAACGATGGAGCTAATGACTAATTCAGAATAAATAGATTTTGGAATGATATAATGATACTTGGTCATGCAGATATCAAATTGATTTTTAACTACAACCTTTCCAACATTTCTCATTGATATTTAACATCTCTTTTGAGTCGTTTTTTACTACAACTTCTTAATGGTTCACGATCAATGAATGAATCAGCCAAATGTTTCATAAGGTTGCATTGAATAAAATGTAGTTTATATTTTAAAAACTTTTTCCAATCAGCATAATTTTATTACAAAACTGAATAATTATAAAGATGAGTTAAAATTTTTAAAAAGTATTTTTTTTCCTATTCGAATAGCGTTTCTCAGCATATCCATATTATAAATATTCTGTATTTAACAATTTTAAGATGTATCATATTTATATGTAAATACTTTTTGTTTTCAGTTTCTACTAGTTAGCTGAAAATTAATTCATTTTAATCTTAAATTTAATTGCATTTGATACATTGTATCATAATGCAATGTGAAGAAAGATTAACAACTCATATATTAGGCAATAAAATGTATAATTTTTACACTTTGAATTTAAGTGCAATATTATGTCGCTTCTCAGTGGACCAGAAAATTGATGACCTAAATGATAGAAAAATGTTAATTGCTGGGAAACCATATAAGTATGCATGTGTACTGGGAGTAAATAAATATTTCACAGTGCACTTTATGTACAGTATAGAATTTCATTCCTTTTTTCTGTTATTTACCTCTAATAATTACTAGATGAAGATGAATGGCTGATAATGCCCTGTCATTGTAATCCTATTTATTCATTGGACAAAATAAGATATACTATTTACTATACTATTAAGAATTTGTAAAACGTAAGAATAAGAAAGCAATATTTTAAATTTTTAAATCAATCTTTCCATATTAATAGTTGAACAGACAAGAAATCCAATGTGCAGAACGAAATAATTGATTTGAAATATGCTTTTACTCTTTCACATTTTTCAGTAAGAAATGTTTTCATCTATAATAAATTTTTGATAATATTTTAAATATATTCTTTTTTACTAAATATTGAAAGCATATTGTTTAATATTATATATATAAATATATATAATATTAACTAAGGAATATTATTTTGTACCTCAAAAATTCTTTTTACAGTATCTTAAAATTCAAAAGATTATTTTCCGTATGAATGCTTTCAATTATTATACAAGTTGTTTTTAAATGTTTATTCTAATTTTTCGATTGCAGAAATCCTTGCAAACTACCTGACTAGTAAAAATTCGCAATTAATAAAGAAAGGAAAGAAATAACAATAATATAATTGGTCAAGAGCACCCACAGGTGAGCACTTCAAAAATTAGGATGAGATGCTCCGGTATGGTGGTTGGTTTTCACCATCCTATTGGGTGCAGAAAAAGGTGGGGTTTGGCTACTTCCTATCGATGACGGGATGTATTTCCCGCTGAAACGGTTGTACAGTAACCAGTGCTGGCCTCAGGACTCAACTACAGTTCCCATCAGTGTTGCTGTCGCGGTGGTCCGATCATTCAGTTTTACACGTGTACCTTAGAGCGGATCAAAATAGTCAAGAGTAAGAAAACTATATAATAACGAGAATTTTGAAATTAGAATTTTATTTATAAAACTATTTAACTAGGATCTCCTTTTTGAAATAGTATATCCTGTTTTTATAAGCATGTTCCAGATTTCTTTTTAATATTCTAATTCTGGTCTATGATTCAAATTTAAAAGTCGATTCATTATAGGTATCAAAACTTGTGAAGTAAACGTTTGAGTTCTAGTGCTATTCCCCGTTTCATGAAATTTCCTTTGTTGCAAAATACAGTTGTTTTTATTGGTTCTCTTTCTCTGAGAATCACAATATGCTATACGATACTGTAACCAAAACCTGAAAAGAAAGAAATTTGTTTTGATCACGAGAAATGTAACAAGATTTTGTTGCCTAAAGGGATGCTACTACGGACTCATATCTTGAGCTTCAAGTCACAAAACTTTCAATATGCTATTGAGCATAGATTGCATATTATTATATAAAGAACACAAAAGGAATAATCCTATTTTCTAAGAAATAAAAAAAGAAAGAAAAATCTAATATTTCGAATTTTTACATGAGTTTAAGCTTTTGTTCAAAAAGTCTCCAAATGGCATTTTCAGATTATTGACTCAGTTCGGTTTCTCGAATATTCTTTCTGGATTTCAACTTTAAGAAACTAAGAAAATACATCAATATTTCCATTCAAACTTCCGTTGTTGCTACACATTTGAATTGTATTTGTAATATTAATTATCTCGGAAAAGAATTACACTTGACACACTGATTATAATTGCAATATATATCAGTATATAGATAAAATACAAATGCATGTCATATAAGTAGGATTGGAAGGTGTAATACGTATTCTTGTACAGTTTGGTGCATGGTGATATTCCTCATTCTGAGATATTTAGTCATATTCATGAGTCAATATCTCATTATAAAGAAGAAATAAGGCACATTTCCTTGATCAAAATGTATTGAACATCCAGGAAACAACTGATTTAATCTTTTACATGGATTAGATTGCATTTCCTGAGGATTGTCGAAGGGAAACCTGAACACAGATTTATTTAACATCGAATAAAATTCAGGAAATAAGAAAAAAAAACCTGTATTCAGCTTTTCGATTTCTGCAAAAAAAAAAAAAAAAAAAAAAAAAAGATTGTCCTAAGTGTGTTAAGTTTTAGTGTTAGAGAGCAACTCAGCAATGCTTTTTTTTCCTTATACTTAAACTGACTAGCTGACTAGTTTAATGGTGTGCTAATAACCCTGGCCTTAAATAAATAATATTAATGATTTTTCATTATATTCTCTTCTCATTTAATAAATTGAGAGTTATTGCTCATATTTTTCATTTCTCAAATATACATTTATTATTTGAGAATTTTTTTTATTTTGTATTTCACACTGCATTTTTTATTGGAGTACATTTTTTTTAAATTTAGTTTTAGGGGTTAGTTTTGATTTGAATGTTCGTGAACATTATGGAGAGTCATATCACTGTCTCTCCGACCAGTCCAAAGGAACACGGATAAAGAAAACAGTATGACCGGACCGCCGCAACAGCAACACTGGCGGGAACTGTGGTTGAGTCCTAAGGACCATCAACGGCCACGGTACAACCCTTCCAGAAGGAAGTACGTCCCGTCATCGATAAGAGAAGCCAGATCCCCCCCCCCCACCTTTTTGTGTACTCTCCAGGGTGGCGAGATCCAAACACCGTACAGGAAGCATCTCATCCTCTTTTCGAGGTGTCCCTCCCTCGGGTGTCTGAACATTATGGATAGAAAAGATCCCACTGCAAGGAAACAAAACATCTACTCTTACTTACTTTTCGGTTAAAAACTTTTTTTAACTCCGAAAGCACTCTGACAATGTGCATGGCATTTTCAAATGCAACTTTCTTTAGTAATCCGTAACACTTAGATGTAAAATCAAAGCAATTCATTGTTTGAAATTTAAATAAATTTATTTAAGAACTTATCCCAGAAAATTGAACCATTAAATTTCTTTCATCGATTTAATTTCCTGGATAATGCAAAGCGTTAACCCTCTGGGTCTAGCACAATATCTTAATTCAGAATTTTAATATGCATGGTTTAAAATATTACGTAAAATCAAATTTTAAAATGCGCTGCTATAGGAAGATGCGATCTGTGCATAATGTGTTTGTATGATGTTTCATCAGAACTGGAGATGATAGTTGCCTCAATACAGCATCAGCTTGTCAGTGCAAGAACGAAGACTTTGAACGCATGGGAAACTTCTGCATTCGTATGTTGAGAAGAAACATCCTAATAAAGGAGTAGCTATGCGAGATATAAATTTATTTAACGATAATACTGTGTTTCAGTTTATCAAATTTTGAAACGCAGGTAAAAACAAATGTTTTTAGACGACATTCTGGTAACCAGTGGGAGTAAGTAGGCTCCTCGAAACTTTCTCGTATACTTTCTCTAATAAACTTGTTATGACGGAGAATGCCTTTTAGGGCTCTGGAGTACAATAGTTACGAAATGTTAATCTTTAGCGTGAATTTAGCATTTTTATTGTATCTATAATGCCATCCTTGGCCAGTTATTTAAGGATTAATTTCTAGTATGCGTTAATAATATCCAAAAATCGAATTTGTGTTTTAGACTTTTTTTCAACCAATTGAAAAGAAAATGACACAAAATTGCACTTTTATTTGCAAAATCCTATACCATATTTTATATATTTAAGTCATTGTGCTTCAATAACATCAAACCTTAGTTGGATTTGATTCAAAAAGTACCAAATACCAAATACCAAATTTCAGAAGTCTAGATCAAAGCCTTTTCGAGTTATCTTTGCGCCAGGCAAACAGTCATTTTCTGAAAATGAGTTTTTCGAAATAAAGGAGATTTAAAAACTGGAGATTCGTCAGAATCGCGAGTACATATATTTTTGACAATTACTAGACTTTCTCTATGCTACGCTTACGAGAAAGTAAAAAAAGTGTGTATTAAAAAGAATAAATTACATTATTATAAATTTTTTGAGGTTTTTTTTTACAAAAGGGAACACATTATACAATCTTACCTTTATCCTATGTAAAAAAAATTTCATTTATCAAATATGACCCATTACGACTAAGAGTCGGGAAAAAATGATGCTCTTTCAGCGAGATTACATTGTATTATTACAATATTTCGTTTATTTGGAAGTTCATCAGGGCAGCAATCTAAAATGTTCTTAAAATTTTAAAAGTTAATTTTACAATTAACTTACGTCTTTTTCCCAAAATCATACATTGAAAAATAAAAAGAACTAAAGAAGGGAGTTAGCTTTAAATGAATGTTGATTCAATTTTGCATCATGAATATCTTTACGGTTTTTAGAAATGCACAAGAATTGTTGATTTAAAAATGATTATACAAATCTGAAATAAAAATTTGTGTCTCAAAGATCACCAATGGATGAATTATCGACCGCTATAAATATAATGAGGAGGGAGCTGACTTTTCCAAAAATGACAACCACTAAATTGCCAAACATAAACTTTTATTTTCACAGCAAATGATATTTCACAATTAAATGAGAAAAATGCGTTACTAATTGCTACATTATAATTATTTATTAAAACAGAAAGGAGATATCTTTACCATTTTCAAAATGTCACTTAATTATTTAATGAATTCCTTCGTGTTATATGAGTATCCTGCTTCCAATTAGAAAGTCACAATTGTTTCATTTCTATTATTCATACTCATTTTGACTTTTAAAGCAGAAATTAAATCTAATTGCGATAACTTGAATTAGCTCATTATTTTCTACTGCTGTTCATTCACAATCAATGACAACTGAAGGAAGTAACGAAAATTCTAAGAAAGTTAAAGAAAAGTCTTTTCCCTTACATAAAGTGCATTAAAAAATAATTCTCATTATTCTGACATATATTCCTTACAACTGCATCTTTATAGAGTATTTAGTATAAGGAAAACTAGGGAAGGTTTTAGCTACAGAATCTAACAAATTAGAATGAATTCATTAATTAAAATATTTAAAATTCTTTAATCAGTCCTGAAATAAATATAGTATAACAATATTAAACGCTGTTGAGTTTCTATTTAACGAAATCCCTTCATTTTCTTAAAAATCTTAATTATGAAGGAAAATATTACATTTGATAAATAGATATTTATAAATTAAGTTATAAGAATAAAAGGAAAAATTGGAAATTATCTATCCGTCTTACTGATCTTAAGAGAAATCTGTAAGAGAAATCTGCAATAATGTTCTATAATTGTTTATTATAAAGCCCTTTTCTTAAAGATTTATGAACTTTCATTAAGATTCAAACACATCATTTGTAGAATTTTTAATGAATGGATAGTTAAAAAATCTTATACATTTTTGTAGGTTTTCATCTCATATAAAATTAAGTACAATGTTATTATAAAGTAGTCATTGCTATTTTTTTCCTGGAATTTTCTCTACACTTTCTACAACCACAGCTTTTATTAAAACCGCTTATTTAGTAAATGCCGTTTCTTTCTATGCAGAAATATTTAAATTTATCAGTTACCTATTGTTATTAAAATATCCTTATTCTTTTCTGGAGGAAAAATTTATTACAGGCTTTCTTTATATTTTAAATGAGGATAAAAGAACTGAATTTTACACATACATTAAAAAACCATTTTAGGAAATTAAGCAATTTATTACTTAAAAAAAAAAGCAATGGATTTATTAATATGTTAAAAAAAGATTTCATTAAATTATAGGATAAATTAAACCAAAGTGGACTACTGCTTGAAATTAATTTTGTTAAGATAGGGCATTATTTAAAGTTATATTGATATCATTATCAAAGGCAAACTTCGATTTCTACTATATATAATACGTTATATTTTACTACTTAAAAGTTTTATAATTTCTTAATAATAAAGCATATATAATAGCTTGAAAATTTTAATTTTCAATAAAGTGATTAAAGAAACCACAAAGCGATAAGCAAGAATTGCTACTATAAATAGATTAAAATTTTAATCACGAATTATTGTAACTATGGTGAGGTAAACTATTAATAATTATATTACTGATATAACCGAGAGACTTTTAGTGTCTTATAAAAGAAAATAAAGACTTCATTTCATGAATATAATTAAATATAAATTTTTATACTAAATATTTATACATGAAATATTTTCCAAAGAAAATTTAAAGAAATATTTTTGTGATAAAAGCTTCCTTTTATACTGTCATAAAATATTGTGAGTTCTTTTACCAAAAGAGTTAATTCAAGAATTCAGACACTTTACATTCATTTTGTCAAAATGTATTGTCATACTTAAATAATGCGGGTATTAGAATGCTTTATATAAATTTATGTATGATATTCAATATAAATTCTTTCTTTCCTTTTCTTCTTTTTTTTGAAATTTTTCACTCGAATTTTTTTTCTTGCATTAACAGTAATTAAATCAATAATGTAAAACACTAAATTATGCTCTATTTTTTATTAATTTTAAAAAATTATAACTAAATAACCAGAATAGAAATGCATACCTGTCTTTAGTTGGTAAGACATATTTCCCTTTATTTCAATATAGCCAATAAGAATGAGTGCTTAGATTATTAATAAGAAGGTAACTTGCTATGGATAAAATTCATAGAGTAGCTGATATGGGTTTCTTTTTTATAACTTTTGTGATTTCTATCAACTTGGTCACAGTTTTTTTCAAATTTTATTTTCTCATTTTATAGCTATTTAAACTTTTTTTAAAATGTAATAAACTGCAGAAAGAGGTGACTGTCATTCAAAAAAAAAGTGTTAAAGTGTTACTATTGCAGGTATAAAACTTTAGATATAATGAAATTACGAAGAAAATAGATTAAAATATAACTGAGGTCGGTATTTCTTTTTTTGAAGAAGTATAAGGAAATTCAATCACTAGAAAGACAAACTGATAAAGACAAAAAAAGTGCGCAGATCCAATGATCATAGAAAAATTAAAAGACTGTACGTACATGGTAAAAGAAAATTATCTGGGAATATATAAAGTGAAATGGCGCAATGAAATGCGAAGTTGAGTGCGAAGACCATTCAACACAAATTACTAGAATATTGTCTAATTGTAAGAATTTTATGAAAAAAACCCCTTCTAAATAAAATAAAAAAAGATTGAAAAAAAAAAACTTCAATGAGCAAATCCTAATGCTAACTGGGCAGTAGAAGAATTTAAAAGTGTAATTTGGAATGATTAGACCAAAATCTTACTATTACCAGTTAGCGTTCTGATATGAAGCTGCATAACAGCAGATTCCATAAGAAGAATTAATGTGATTTATAAGAATACAAATGCCCACAAATATAAAAACGAAATACTGGTTCCTAAACTTCCACATTTGGTCTTTCCCCAGATAACTTAGATTTTATATTTCAAACTGAATTCAATTCCATGTGCTTATGCCAATATATGAAAAAATTGGTTTCAAGTCAATCACATTTCATTGTTGAAATGGACCGCGAACAAACCAGACCTTAACCCTAACATAATCTATGCAGGCAGCTAAAATAATCTACAACACAGACACAACCTACCAACAAAATACAATTAATTAAAGCAATAATTCAATTATATTATCACATTATAACAGTTGAGAAATTAAAAGCATTGGTGTACGACATGATACATTGTCCCAAGACCGGAACAGATGTTAAAACCTGACCATGAAATGCCATAGTTGGAATTGTTTATATGATCCGTTTCTTGTATCATTAAGCCTCCTTTTTCTTCATTTTAACTTCCATTTTCAAATAAAAACTAAGTATAGAAATTATTCTATTAATTTGTTGATTAAATAATCATGAAAATAATATAAAATTCTTTGTGATATTACTCTTAGTAAAATTACTGTCTGGACCATCAAATCTCAAAAATGAATTTTTCGAAATTGTTTCTACAATTTCCTCTTTAAACTGTATTTTATCTCTTGCTTTTTTTGATTAAAAATGTATTAAATCTGTATTAAAAATAAATTTTGCTTTTAAAATTAGTTATTTTTATCCAATATGGATATATTATTCAAATTGCTAAATAAACGACAAAAGTTTTATAGTTGTTCAACGATTAAAGTCTTGTAGTTGTTCATTTATTATTTTAAGCATTTTTCATTTTTTTCGGAAAAAAGTCTGCAAAAAAGTCTTTTTTTTCCTTATTTGCGCATTAAGTAAGATTATTAAAAATTATAAAAATAATAACTAATTAAAGAAACTATTCATCTTATTGCTAAAGAATTTAAAGTTCTTTCAAGAGGAAATTTTTTCTTTTATCTGACACAAGAACAAAAAAAAAAATATTCAACGGATCACAAAAAAATGAAACGATGTAGCTCACAAGAGATGAGGGTTTTTTTTACTATCCAAGCTTAGAATTCTTTCTTCGAGTCCAAATTTATCAAGGAAACTACTGACATAGAGATATTGTAAAAGATGGTTAGTATAATTTTACTAAAAACTTAGAAAAAAAGAGAAATTATTATTTTCAAATTATAAATTATATTATTTTTTTCTTCATTTCTGTGCACTATTTCATAACTTTTAAATGAACTTCTAAATATCATTTCTTAAATTTAAATTTATTATTGGTAATTTACTGTAGGTAATATGTAAAAATAGTATAAACCTTTATAATAATTTGTTTAACATTTAAACATTTGAATAAAGTTTAATAAATTCTATTTTAAATAGAGTCACTATACGACCTATATTTTTCAGAAATTACAATTCAGGTATTTGAGTTCATGGAAATGTAATGCAACGATGTACAGAGCCCCAGAATACATTGTTTCCAACACATCAAAATTCTGAATTTTTATAAGGACAATTCTTCTAGATGTAGTTCAAATAAACTAGATCGATAGAAATACGGTGCTAAAAAATAATATGAGAAGGGTACCTGGTTCTTGAAACATAAAGAAAACAAGAGTAACTTAAGAATACGACACGATTTATTTATGCTATGAGAAAAAAAGAAAAATAAATCGGATGGTTATTCGATTAATTTGAGAAAAGGCAAATTGTTGACTTATTAGAATGAATTATTTATTAATCAATAGCATGTTAATTGCTGTTCTTTTATTTAAAAATTGTCATTAAATAAAAACCTTTCTATTTTAGACAACCTGAAATCATGCAACATTAATGAAATTGTATCATAACAGTTTTGCACTCTGGTAAAAACAAAAGTGAATTAACATTTGAAGAAAATTATTTCTGTAAAATATTTACTTGTTTATATTTATAAAAATATCAATTTATATGGAAAATAAGCAATAAGTCGCCTTTCGCACATTTTCATTTTTAAAAAAAATCTTAGGTGACTTTTTAAATAATAAAAACTCTATCACAATTTGTTTTTCCATAATTTTAATTAAAAAGACATTCATTATATAAATTTCGATAAGGAATTTATTAATTTAATATTAATAATAGCCACTCAATATGATAAATCAATTCATCATTTCCCATTAATTATTAAAAATAACTGATTAATCCCATTGATAAAAACATAATAATAATACCGATGTTTCTACAACAAGAATGAATATCTAACAGTCTTTTCATATTGTGTTTCAGTTGTTTTCTCTTCCTAGTAACCTAGATATATATGACATTAATGGTATTTATTGAAACGAATTTGTCATATAGTTTTTCATCTGTCAGATATAAGTATGAATTCTTACTCCATATTAATTATCATTTAAAAAATATTCAAGTATTTAATAAATGAGTCATATATTTGTAACTATCAAAATTTATCAGTGACACAAATTTAAAATGTTTTTAAATAGAATTTCTGTCGCTTCCATTACCCACTTTGATGCAAAATGTTTATAAATTGATGTCATCCAACTTTAAAATTCTAGAATTTCCATTGCCGAATTACAATATCCTTTAAATATATTCAAAAAATCTTTTAAAATTATACAATCAAAACACAGTTGTTTTATTTACTACAATACTAATGTTTTAGATAAAAGCAAAAATGTGCTTTGTTTAAACGCTTAGACAAGATTACGAATTACTGCGAATTTTTATTGGCATTAAAAGAGATGGCGTCACAGAGTTCGAGTACCAAAATTTTGAAACGTGGTAATCAATAGTAAACGATAAAACATGGTAATTCCTTTGATCGTAATTCGAACTTATGAATTAATAAAAGAATGAATGTGGTTTTTAATTCATATTTACTTTAATTTCATTTCATGTTTGCCAGAAATTTTGAGAAATTTTCATTATTTCCTCTAATAACTTGCAATATGCCCAATGCCTTAATAGAAATATCTTTCTGAAAATAAGTTTCAATGAAAAGAATAATATAATTTCGCATATTTTTTCCATTGTAATAAAAAAAATAACGATTTCATTATTTTTAACGTAATGCGAACATTATAACATTTTCTCTGGTAAAATATTTAAAATTTGAAATTTGATTCGAAATCTCTAAAAGATTTCAATTATTATTATTATTGGAAATCAGAGTAAAAAAAGTACGAAAAATTCTCTCGTGACTTTAAAATAAATTCTTAGAATCGGTCTTCCTGTTCCGAAGCTATTTCCTGTTGTTTTCCCCTGAGAGAATATGCTCACGTTGTATAGCAACATTTACAGTTTTCAAGATTTGGATAGGAATCAACTTGAAAAAAGTTAGACTTTTAAAATTATAACTTATATAACTGTTTTAAGAGGCATTTAAGAAATAAAAAAAAGAAAGAAAAAAAGAAAAATAAAGAAAAAGATATAGAGGAATAGATTTCTCTTGCTATTAGATTATTTTTATCTCATTGCATTCTTATTTTATTAAGGACAAAATTACATGGATTATTTTCTATCTATAATATGTAAATGCTAATTCAGTTTTTCATCAAATACTAATTTTATACTTTTTAAATAAACTATTGAAATATTTTTATAGACTCCATTAAAATGCGATTAAATTATAAAATTTTAAATGAAGAATTTTTAAATACATAAATGAATCTATTTTTTTGATATCAAAGTTATAGTGAACTAGAAAATGACAATTTTATCCTATAAATGTATTTAGATTTTAAAAATATCTCATCTCAGGGAAATAAAATGTTCATAAGGATATTAATGCTTCCGGATAATGCTAAAACTTCTTAATAACATTTCAAATATATAATTAATGTTAACAGAAAGTTATATAAGACAGGATAACACATAAATGAAATTGTATTTGACAACTATTTGTTTAAAAATGGGAATCTTGCCAAAAAAAAAAAATAGTTGCTTCTTGGCAAAATATCAAGAGATGAAGTTACTATTCTTTGACAAAGGCTTTTATTAATAATAGGTTTTAAAAAGGCTAATAAAAAATCATCAGACATGGAGACGTCATTTCATAAGCATTTGACGGGCACATGATTTATGCATATATGAATTAAAATGCGCATATGGATGAAAGTATGGATCAAATATGTTGCCAATTTAAGTTTTTTTTCCTTTGCATGCCAAGATTATATTATGCAGAAACTTCATTCAAAATTATGTCACTGATTAATTTGCATAAACAAACAAAGCATAAGAAAAATGTTTTTCAGACTCCTTTAAAAAATACAATTTAAAAACAATTGTCTTGTAATTTTTATGTAAATAGAGTGTATGGAGATATATTTAAATTCAGAATTTTTTTTGAAAATATATAAAAAAAAATATTGCAAAAACATTATTTACGTACCGTTATTTTCCTTTACAAAAATTGCTTCGAAACAAACGTATATTTTAGCATCCATAAATTAATATATTAAATTAATTTTATATAAATTAATATTTCTAAAATAGCATTTATTAATTGATTGCTTAATCTAATGCATTTATTTCATGGAAATAGCATTCAATTAATTAAGAAAATGTTGCTTTTAGAAACATGAAATGCTGTGAAATTTCTAAAAATTTATGATAAAATAAAGCATAAAGATCACAATTTTAAATAAAAATACGAGCTGTTTGTTAATGTGCAAATTCAAAATTAATTAATTTATAATTAATTAAAATTGAATTTTTTTTAATTTGAATTTTTCTAATTAGAAATTACATCATGATTAACTGGTTTTTCGGAACTTACTATAACAAATATATTCTCTATATATTCATAAATATATATGATGTAGTTAATTATAATTACGAGGTTTATTATTATTTTAATCTATTTTATAATTAATTCATCATTTTCTATTTTTAAATTCTTAATTAATTCCAATATTTTAAACCAAAATTTTTCGCATAATATTTATTTTGAAATTTCTCAAAATAAACATTAACATGAAATTTTAATTTTTAGATTATAATTAAGAAATGATCACAAATATTAGACAAAATTTCTATGTCATAATCTTTAATGAGGAATATGATTTAATTAATGTAACTTTTAAATTCAAATTAAATATTTATCCATTGTCAGGCCCAATTTTTTGTTTAAAAACATCGGAATTCAAATTATTTTAGAATTTTCCTTTCCATGTGAAATAATTTTGTCATTATGATTTCGTAAAATTTTACTCAAAAGCGAATTATATTAAGAAAGCTTTAAAGAGACATGCAAATTTAAGACATATTAGAAAAGTATATAATCTAATACAAAGACTTTAATTTTATTCAAAATTTCTAATCTTGTTTTTTGAAAGTTTTTTTTTTATGTTTTGTAATATTTATTTTCAATCTAGCTGCTATGCAAATAAATTTGTCATCCAAAAGCTTTCAACACAAATAAGAAAACATATCTCTGAAAAATTTTATTTTTTTTACTAACTAAAAAAAAATTTTCTGCTATGGCATTAAATTCATTAAACGATTTTAAATATTCGGAATACTTCAATCTGATTTCAATTGATTTTCTTCAAATATTTGGCAAGATTAATATTTATTTTCTTGGTGCCTTAATGTCTAATAATTTAGTTTTGTTCCAGAAGAAGAATTAATTTATTTTAAATAAACATGTTTTGAAAGCATGAAAATGAAAATGTTTCGAAAACAATTTTAATTTTAATCGATTGTTACTCTTTTAAGCTACTTATAATAAGAAAAACAATTGAACTTTTTTTGTTGAATGTTTTCCATGCTAAGTTTATAACACTATGGAATGAAACATTTCTATTCTTCATTTAAATTAGCGAAGAAGAAAATATTTTTATTTTTTATTTTTTAAAAATAAATTGTTTCCACGATTAAAAAAATTTATTCTTCTTTAAAAATTTACCTCATTTTGCTTTAATTATCTACTCAGATTAAAAATACAAAGATAAAAAAATATATATAATTTAATTTTTTTATATTACCCTCTCAAAATCATTCTAATTAAATTGCATAATAATTAGTATAGGAATGATTAACGAATAATGAAGAAATTGTAAGAACGCTTAACTTATAGTGATATATCAAATTTCATGTAAATATCGAAACAATTCTATGCTAAGATTATATTATTGATATGAATATGCGATGAATAAAATTAATAATTTTCAAATGTATAAAATAATGTTGTTGATTAATGAATTTACAAATAATTATTTCGAGATTTATTAAAGAATGGCGTTTGTAGATAGGTTACTGGATGGAAGTATGTTTTTGTTTCAGGAAAGAAAATAGTTAAAATTTCCTACGTTTATAAAAATAAATATAAAATTTAATATATGGTCAGTTAAATTTTATCATATATTTCTTAAAATATGATAAATTAAATCATATTTATGTTGACCATATTTAAGGGAAAAACGAAACACATAAACATTAGAATTAGAGAATTTTCTTATAATCGTCCATTCAATGTTCTTTAGTAATATCTGCTAAATAAAAGGAAACCAAAAATAATTAATCACAGGAGACAAATAAAACGTTTGTCCATAACCTGTGAATTAGCAGTTTCGTAATTTGCAGTTAACATGGAATTTTATTTCTGCTACACAACTCTTTTACTGTATAAATTTGAAAAAGGATTTGAAATATAAAAAATTAAAACATAATTTATTTTCTAATAAGTAACTGAATGGAAAATTGTTATGGCGATTATCTACAAAATACACATTTTGAAAAGTGACTTGAATTGGTAATCCACTACATAAAATAATTCTAATGTCTCATTATTTTAAATTAGGTAGTTGCTATATGGGTAATTTGTTAGCTGTAAATATAAGTTTATTACATTTTCCTATGCACAAATAACTGTATATATTCTTAAAAAATTAATCGACATTATTCATTAATTCTTGATGATAAGATATGATGAATAACGAAAACAGTTTGGCTGGAGAATGATGTTTTCTTTTTGAAATCATATAACTACATTTTTGACAAATAATTACTTTTTTATCTCCTTATCTCAACTTATTTTTAATTGAATAATGACTTATTCTTAATTTGATAAACATGAAACACAAATGATTTAAAATTTCAGTGTTAGTTTTTTTCTTAATAAAGTTGATTTGTTAAATAATGTTTTTAATGAATGTTAACTTTCAGTCCAACTGAGCTGTTTTAAATCTAATACTGAAATATGAGGCTAAGCAAATAACATGCTGCACATAACAAGCTTATATTACAAAAACAATTGTAAACTTTAAGAATATATTTCTAAACTTGCAACAATTTACTCATTCTTTTTAAGAGACGTTATCTGGGGTTTTTTTGCTGTATTCTTAATTTCATATAATATATAGGGGTTTTATAATTAAAGTCTCACTTTGAAACGGTCTTAAAAGGAAAACTACTGAACCAAAAGTTATAAAACTTGGTAATATTTTAAAAGAAGTCATAGGAATTTATTTTCCACACAAAAATATAATAAATAAATAAATAAAATAAAAAACTCTCCACCAGGTGGTAATGTTGATGCATTCAAAATTTTGAAACAAAATAATACATGAAGGATCGGTTTAAAATGTGTTTAATCGTTTCTCAAACGCTTTACAAAGCTTGTTCGTTGTGGCGAACATCATTTCCTGAAAGCACGTTAAATCGCATTACTGCATTCTTAATAGTAGCTGTTAGCATATCAGGAGGCATGTTAAGCACATGTTCATGTATCGCATGTGCAATGTATGCATACAGCGCCATTTTCCACCTAATGGTGGGTTTTTGAACCTTTTTTTTGTTGGCAGAAAAGACATTCCCATGACCTTCTTTAAACTATTACCAAGTTTTATAACATTTGATCCAGTAGTTTTCCTTTTATGACCATTTCAAAGTAGAACTTTAATTATAACCACCCTGTATTTTTCTTACATTTCTATATAGTATTATTTATTTTCTAATACAATATTTAAATATCGGAATATCCGAAAAAATCATTAACTATTTTATTCAATGAAATTTATAATAACACATTTCAACTTTAAGAAATGGTTCAACAAAGCAATCGCAGTTCATCTTCATGTCATGACCCTAATGCTCAATGTTTTGGAATTAAGTTAATAAATTAACAATGTTTGCAAATTTTATACAGTTTCTAAATTTTTCAATAGATTCCCAATGCCATTTATATTTTTGATTTTAAAACACAAAGCAACAATGAACATATATAAAAAAATTATAACAAGATTTAAACATGCATCGTATATTTAGTTAGCAATATGTAATTTTGTAACAATTCAAATGGATAAATGCATGGTAGAAACCCTGTTCACAGTTTTACAATTTTTTTTATATTTGTTTCAAAAGTTGATTCTCCAATATCAAACTAAATACTCCTAAAATTCTCAAAGCTTCATATATAAATCCTGGTATTTTATATTTAAAAACAACATCCTTTCCTTATAAAAGCGTCGAAAAAATTTAGAGTGCAATCTAACAAAGAAGACACTAATGTGATATCAAAATTTGACAGTGTTGTCATTATAAAAGAAAAGAAAATACATTTTGACAATCCGGATAATGTTCGTCACTTTTCATCTCCAAGATAAAGTTTTTTTTTTTTTTTTTTTTTTTTTTTTTTTGAGTAATGGTGTAATCAGTTTTGAAAGTAGAAAGCTTTTAACTGATTTTCGTTCAATCAAAATTCCATTTCTGTTATTTATATTAATATCACAACGGAAACTACTCTTTCTGCATACTTATTTATGGGAACAATCTGTGAAGATAAGAAACATATATTTGTGGTTTCATAAAATTATTACTTATTACTTATTCTTTAAATATTACAGAAATAATTTTATTTAGATTGAATCTCAAGTACAAATTTCATGTCATTATTGTGTTTTATTAATACATAATTCAAAAATGCACCTCTTATTTTCTATTATATAATTATGAAATATAAATTGAGATTTAAAAAATTTATTCACTGATAATAGACTGATCTACTAACAATACTATTCAGTATTCTTATCTGATGTAGCTTTAATATCATTCACGATTGCATAAAAATAGCAGCATTTTCCAATAAAAAGTTAATTATTATATAAATCGTTTCAAAAATTTGAGAAATATAATTAAAATCACAAATCAGGAAATTAATATATAATAAAGAATAAAATGTCCAAGTGTTTACATAGTCTTTCATCATCTCTAATATTTACTATAGGATTTAGATCTGTAAACTGAGTTGGACATGAACTCTGCTATATAATCTAAATAAATTCTAACTATGCATTGAGAAAAGCATTATATTGTTGAAAGAGTGATCAATCCCTTTCGTAGATTATCATAAAATATCATACATCATCATCATCAAATATCATCAAGCATCAACATTATTAAAGTAACTTTGAAATTTCTTTATAGACATATAAGATAATACTCCTTCTCTCTTTGCGCATTCTTTTAAATTACAGCCAGTCACAGAACTAAGCCGTATAAGCAGGGTCTCTCTAGGCACAGTAAATTTTTAAACCGTTTTGAGTCAAATAGTTGATGTACCGAATAGACTATAGCCATAAATGTAATTTCTAAATATTATAGAATTACGTTCTATTTACTCTTTGGACGATTGAAGAACAGCTGTTCTCCATATTGACAAATTCAGGATTGAATTTATTAAGAAGGAAATTTCAGGTTTTTCCTTTTTCAAATCAAATTAAAAAGATAATAATAAAAAAATGTTAATATATCGTCGTAAAATTTTAGTTTTGTTAGTCAAGCATATTAGAAACTTAGATTTATTAATAAATGTTTATATAGGATTAAAGATTTAACACAAATTTAGCGATGATAAAACGAGTTCCATTTTGAATGCATATAAAAGCTGAATTCCTATTTCTCTGAAAATGTTAATGATACATTTCAAGGAATACCTAGTTATTATATAAATCGTTGAAGTATTTGAGGGAACTAAATAAAATAATTTCATAAAATATAAGACATTTTTAGAGAAACATGGTTTATTCAAGTGTCCTTTTTGATTGAGTGCATTATGTGCATTTTTCCAATATTATCCATAGCTCAAGCTTTCAAATTTTCAATATTTGTTATAATAGAGTGTGAAGCATCCATGTGATTATGATTATTCTCAATCATTTTTTTAAAATTTATCAACAAATTTAGGTAGAGTCGAACTTCTTCACATTATGTTTAATCAGAGCCTTTATTTTTACATATTCGAAAAATAAATACTTCCATAAATATGTAATTTAAAAGTTTCTGTATTATGAAGAATTAATATTATGCAAAGAGAAAAAAAAATTACCAATAAGGTATAGATCAAATAGAATATATATTAAATGGCGATCCGAATCTTAGGAATACACAGATGAGTAGTTTCTGTTTAAGTGAAGTTATCGGTATCCAGAGATAAAAATAGCAATGTTGTGGGTTAGACCCATTTCCATTTTAAAAGGAGAAGCTATTACTACGGATTGGGGTTATTTGAAATAAAGGAATTTTCAGAATCATATGCAAATGATTATTATATCTCCAACTTCATTTATCAGGGATACCTAAGTAGTTTGGGTTTAGTTTAGTAATACTGCGGCTATTTTCGGAAGGATCTCATAATTTTGAATCGCGATCAGATTACAGGGACAACACCTGAGCTGGCAGCCCTTCTTCAAACAACTACGTCCCACCAGAGAGAGAAGATTTGGGCCCGATAGATTTAACGTGCATTAGACTCGCTAACACGATGGTTCTTCGATGTAATCAAGTCACGACCCTGGTACCCTCGAGTCCCGAATATAAGACCTTACTTCCAAGCCACTGCCGTCCTAGGAAGTTTGGAGGTAATTCAATTCTAATTTTATTTATTTACATGAAAAATTTGAAAAAATGAGAGCCTTGAAAGAATTTTTCATCTGCCGACCTAAGTGATGTTATTTCTGATATTTCTTCACATGCTCAAAAATAAACTAATGGCTCAGAATTCATTAATTATTGAAAAAAAAATTCTTTCAGTATTTCTCATTACCACACAGAAAATTTCGCACATGCCGTGAAAAAAACTACAATTCTCGAGATTAATTTAGTGAGAATTATTAAAATGTTTCTAATAATATTATTATAAAATATTTTTAGTGTGAATTTAATACTGAGCAAAATCCACAATGAATTAAAAGCCCAAGACTATAAATTAAATAACGAAATAGAATATAGATTTCCAATTAAAAATTTCAGTAGCAATTGATTTTAATATTAGACACATTTCAAATCAAATTAAGAAACATTGATTCAGTATTTCGTACTTTAGTTTTACTAAATAAAAATTCCAAATATATACTAAATAAAAAACCAATTAAGTAAATAAAATTCCAAAGAAACGTTTGGAATTTTATTTACTTAAATAAAATTCCAAACGTTACTTTGATTTATTCTAAATAAGTCGCTTGTCATGAATATTTTGCACATTATAGAAAAATGGTAAGGAAAATAAAATGTTAAATTGAGCTGTGAAATAAATATTTAATAATTTCAGAAACATTTATTTCTGCTATTTCAGAATTATGCACTACCAAAAATAGCCCAGGTATAATTACAAGAAACGAAATAACATTCAATTATATAAATCATTAATTTATATTCACTCGTATCTGAAAAGAAATGTCATAAATTTTTGCTTTAACATTAATCTAGCTAAATCTACATACATTGGTACTGAATCTACATTCATAAATAGTAAATTATTAAACATATAGAATAAAGAATTATATTTCCCTATAGATATTAAATATCATAAATGAAATTGACGAACATTTTATATGTCGCAATCATATCTAAACCATCTTAATAATAAATAAATTGATGAATTATTTATTAATTTCTGGTTTAGTATTAATTTAGTGGAATTTACTTTTTTGATGAAAACATTATTTCTTCCCTATTCAAGGATGTATGCTTAAAAAAAAATGGAAAAAATATACATATGCCATCATAGTTTTCGAAAACAACAATAACATATTATTTAATTCTAACCTATTATTTACATAATTTTATTTGTATAAAATTACGTAATTATTGTTTATGCTTAGAATTGTCATCCAGATAAAAACTACTTATTTCATTCTAATTTTTTCCTAACTGAAAAAAAATGAAACTCTTTTAATGTAGGCTATGAAAAGTTGCGTAGAACTCAAACGGTTATTATATGAAAATTTAGCGCTTCAAATTAAATATGTATTATTTTATTTCATTGGTTCTTTAGAATCAGTACATTAGAGTATATTACTTTTCTGATAATTCAGATTCAAATTATTTTTCTAAATGCACAATATTTATTATTTTGAAAACTGCATAATAATATTTAATGCTTTCTAAAGAATCGATTCAAATATTTAGATCGTAAGCAAGAAGCAGTAATCATATTCCATTTTATAAAATAAAAAGTACGTAATATGATTTACATTATTACTGAAGGTAGACTTTTTTTAGGCTTTCGTATTTTAAAATAATATTTTATACAATTTTATTTAACTTGCTTCATATTTATAAGTTTTGTAAATAATTTGCTACTCACTTAATAACTTACTATAGTTGTCAGACTTGTAAATTTATGTATATTCTATAGAATTATTTTATTTAATATTTCAGATAACTATTTATTGATTAATGTAATTAAATATCGATGGAATACGTGTGATATCATTTTCTAGTAAAATTGGAAAACGGGATTTGAAGATACCACACTATTTTTGGCATTAAAGCGAAAACAAATTATTAAAATAAAAAAAATCTATATTCTTGTACATTTATTAATCGCATCATGATATCAATCATTTTTAAAATCGATGTTTATTAAATTACATAATTTCCTTTATAAATTATAGAAAAGGAAATTTTTATTCTATAAAAGGATCTTATTTTATAAATTCTTTATTTAGTCTTTATAATTCTTTTATTAACTATATTGAATTAATCTTTATTCTATAAAAATAAATCTTTCCTAATTTTATAAATTCCTAAAATTTCTGCATTAAAGTCTAAAATAAAATGATTAAGATAAAAATATACTTTCTTGCGCATTTATCAATAGTATTTTATTTTTATTAAATAATTAACATTTCATTGAATACATCTTCAAACACATCTTTTTATAATACCCCAGTGTTTTTAATACAATATAAAATTTTAGCTTACACAACAATTGTGAAATGATAAATTCTTTATGGATATTGTCAAGTTTCTTTGCACTTTCCTGATTTACAGAGTACCCGTATAATTTTCCCCAATTTGTAACAGTGGTTATTTCGTAAATGTGAGGTTATAAAAAATTTGGCAGATTGATCAGATAGATTTTTTTTATGTAATATGAATTTTGTAGACATATATACATAGCTTTATTGAAAGAGAAAATTTGTATTACAACTTCAATTTATAATTATTGCAACTTCATACTTGATATAATTTATTCATCAAAGACTCAGCCAATATAGCACAATTTGCTATCACACATATTCAGCACTTTGCTTGGTTCAACCCTTTACATTTTACAAGGGTATTGTAGCATGACTCCTTGCACAGATTTCTGGTTAATAATAAAAATAAATTTCTAAGTATTAACTTTAACTAAGAATTAAATTAAATAAGAATAAAGTTAATTAAGAATTAAAATTAAATTTCTAAGAACCTATAAATATATTATATATATCTTTTTTTTAATATGTGCGCTCAAAAAATTTGTTATCTTTTCATCTTTCGCCAATTAAAAGGTTAAGCTGTAACATGAAACGTAGGCCTAAAATTCTAAAACAAAATTTAAGCATCGTAAAATATTTTTTTCTAAAATTAATATATCAACGTTCCCGATTCTTTTTTGTGAACTTGTTTCATTGTAAATACCTCAGTGGAATGGAAATGATATGCTATATTGGGGCCTTATGAGATATTTCCTACTCTTAAAAAGAATACATGGCACCCGGAAATGGAACTATTTTTCCCCAATCATATCTGGCTTAAAAAAATGATACACACAAAAAAAATATTGCACTCCTGTGATATCCTATACGATTTGTCAGTGGTTATATACATCACATTACTCTACTCATTTCTAAAGCAATAATTTTCCTATTCGTATTTAAAATACACACGGACTTTATAGATATCCATCAAAATTTGCCCAATAAGAATAACATTTTTGTCAACAGTTCTCACGGCTTGTATCACATTCGCCCACCAAGTTTTAACACAAGGAACCTGCAAATTTTTATTAGTACTTCCAGTAATGAATTTTGGCAAAATGAAATTGCAGAGAGAATTTTTTTTTTAAGTTCCTCTAACGAAAGAATATTATTAATTCGCTATGCATTCAAACATACGCTGAAGAGATTTAAAGTCTCAAAGCATGAGACGAGCGCCTCTATTGCCTGTGCGTAAAGCCGCTACTTAGTGTTCCTGAAATATTTTTAGAGAATTTTTTATTCGGTGATGTAAGTCTTTAAATATTTGTTTAAATCAAAATTATCATCTATGCCATTCACTTAATTTAATTAACCTAAAAAAAATTATTACCTTCAGGTAAAAGTATCTCATAAAAGAAACTTTTATGTAACTATATTATATTTTTTTAACAAATTAAAATTTAAAATCAGTGTTTGAATCAAATTAAGCCGAACGGTTTGAAATATCTTTATAGGAGTATCAATAAATTAATTGATATGATAGCTTCTATAAATTTTTTTTTTGTTTTAATAATCGACATATTGAAGCATCATATTATCTAAATATATATTGCCATTTTTATCATATTACATACGCTCTTCGAATACAATAGTCATTTTTTCCTCTAATTCTTCTAACATGGAATTTTCATCCATCACAAAAAAGAAATAAAGTGTATACTGAATAGAAGTTTTATCAGTTTCATCCATTATTTAGAGAAATGAATGGCCCAGAATTTGTCACTTGTGTCCTTTAAAGAAAAAATACATGATAAGGGTATTGATTTTCTTTAAGGAAAAAAATCCCACAATGGAATATTCGATTCAGAAAACTAGTTGTAAAATATGACAACTTTGGTAACATTTCAGGCATGTAACTATTCTTATCATCTGATTGTGGGGAAACTAGTCCATCTTTAAAAGAAACTGATTTGAAACAAGAATAAAAAAATTCCAAAAGCAGATTATAGAAACACTGAAGGCGGTGCTCTCCCCCACAATAACGTCACCAGAAGCTTCGTCTTCCCATTGGTGAGAGAGCTGTACCTGCGAACCAATCACATCGCTAAAGAGCCGGGATAAAATACTTTTCTGGAACAGTTTCCGAAGCACAGATTCACTTGCGAGAGCTTCTCTGACTGAGGTTTCCGAATTCCGTCTCCAAAGTTCTGCTGTTTTGGAAAACTCCCTGACGACAACTGCTCCTCGTCTTCTAGGTATCGAGGAGTGAGTATTTTTTTTATTGTGCTACATAAATTAAAACAATTTTATTGTTATTATTTATTTAATTGACTTTTATATTGTTTTTATTTATATTTTCATTAAAGAACACTTTATTTAGCAACATTTATAAATCAAACATTTTATTAAAAGAGGTAAAGAAGATTATTTGCTTAAAAATGAGAAGGTTTGTGATAATGGTTATTAAGGTAATAATGATGAGAAGGTATTAACTTAAAAGTATTTGCTTAAGATGAGAAGGTATTAACTTAAAGGTATTTGCTTAAGATGAGAAGGTATTAAGGTAATAATGATATTAATTTAAATTCATTTAATTTATATATTTCATATCTAAGTTTTCTTTAGTAAAATTTTCGAATTGATCAGGAATTTTAAGATGAAGCCTATTTCGATCACACTTTCAACGATTCAAATCCATATTAAAAATTTTTGAATACATGTAAAACTATTTGTAATTTTTTTAAATTCAAATTCATCTATATTCATCTTCTTAAAATCTGAGAGAACATTATTGAATTATTCTGATGGTCAAACTCTGGAAAACCAAACCTTTATTAATCTCACTTTAAAGGACGCAAATTTATGTTAAAGAATTTTAATATCCTGTACAAGCACTTCGAAAATTCATTTCAAATGAACTTGCTTTCCGTTTTCTTCTTTAAAGAAAGATTTATTTATTTATTATATTTACTCATAATTTTCAGATTAATTTCAATAAAAGTAATTATTTGAAAAAAAATATTTTGTTGCTCATGAGAAAAATATAGGGCTTCTTACTTTGTTTTTTTTTATCCAGAAATTTACCTTATCGTAGCTTAAAGCATTGAGCGATTGAAATTTTTTGTGCGAGAATTACGAATTAAAATAATTTTAACAAATAAAATTTTATTAAAATTTCAATGTGAATATATATATCTTTTTAATAAAAATTATGATATATGTTATAAAATATATTTTAATAAAATTAAAATGTCATGTAATTAAAATTCCTAACATAAGAGTTTAAAAATACAATGCATTTTGAATACATTTGCATATTTTCAATTTATTATTAATCATTTGATATATTCGTAACTCCGCTAAAATTTTGTAAAAAGAAAAATATAGAAAATTTTTTACAATTCTTTTCACGGAAGAAAATAAAACTAGTCGTATGCGCATTTCTTGTACAGATTATAAAATATATATAAGTTTTATTTTGTTAAAATTAGTTCCCTTATTTAAATTCTTCAAATATTCACTTATAATAACCTATTTATAAATTTTAAATTTTATTATTTAAATGTGCTACGCTTTTCTACTATGCCATATGTTTAGAGAATAATGTCATTTGTCTTTTATTAAACGTAGTATGTATATCGTATTTTTTCGTAAATATTCTTAGATGAAATAATATATATTTTAATCTACTTATATCATTATTACATTTAATTGCTTTATTACTTATTTACACGAATAAGAAAAATACTTTTCCGTCAAATCTGGAAATAGCTAATTGAAAACAATTTTTCTTGAATCTATTTTTGAGAAACCAATATAAATGGAATTCATATATCATTTTTAAAAAGAGAGTATGTTTGTTATTTGTTTATTTGTTCAGTCTTAATGATTTTATATGTACATATAAATCTTCTTTCATAATAACAAAATTAAGAAAGAAATCTTAAATTCATATCAACTTTAATGAAGTGGAATTTTTATTTACATGCAAACAGAGGTATCTTAAAAAGATAACATGAATTAATTTCGTGAAATTAATTTATGATTCGTACTTAACTAAATATCTGATGAAATATGTTAGTAAATAATTACCAAAAAACACTCATTCTTTAATCCATTCTTTAATTATTTAAATTTTTGAAAGACACTACAAAATAACTGGAATAAAATAATTATTCCACTTAAAAATTTAGCATGTAGCTTCACAATTTATAAGAATATTTAGAAAGGAAAACCTTAAATTATTAGAAAATTGCACCAGTAATTAATAGAAATGGATTTTGAAAGTTTTTAAATAAAGACTAAGTTTGTAAAATGTTCCAAATATCAATCATAAATCTATTAGCAGAGAATACATTATTACGATGTCATTAAGATATTACATGGCATTCAGAATATCAAATATCTTCATGGAAATATCATAAAATATTTTGTGCTAATAATGAAATGGATCATTTACATATACTAAATTATATGTAATGAAGTGCAAAGATATTTTATGTAATAAAATATATATTTTATTGTCATTTTATTTTTAAAACCCAACATCTCGTTTTATCTATCGAAAAAATTTGATTATATATATATATATATATATATATATATAGTCTGCCCAACTGTTTTAAGACAGTATAAATTATTTGGAGAAAGGAATATTTTACCATTTTTCAAAATAACATAATATTATAATTAAAAAGCAAATTAGTAACGATATTTTCTCAATATATGAAAGAGCAACTTATAAGTAAATGAGCTTCAACAGTGCTTATAATCAAAAAAAATTTTTTAAACCTTTCTTCAAAAACTTGGAACCGTTTAATAGTCAGACTGAAATTACTGACTTTGTACCATATGATATTTATTCTGTGACAGCGAATATAACATTCTAAATATTATTTAAAAAAACAAACGATGATTTAGATAAGCAAAAGATAGTTTGAATCCCATGGAGACCACGAAAAACAATAATTATGGAATCAAAATGTAACATATCTAACACATGGAATGCTGATAACGATGTAGGAACAAATGACAGGTACATAGTCATTGAATGATAACATAAATTAAAGATTCAGAGTAAAATTACGTCAAATGTTCGAAACAAAAGTTCTGCGAATGCGTACACGAATATAAACCCTTTATTGGAATGATTGACAGCTTGCGGTTACGTTTTGTTTATAATTCATGGTGTTAAAACGGAATATGTCGAAATGCTCTTGGGAGCAATTAAATAATTATATTTCTCGTTCGATTTTCGATTATTTAATATTCACAGATGTATAGTTACAAGATTGCACAAATGAGTGAAAGGCAAAGGTCATGAAAGTGGGGAATTAAAATGAAAAACTGAAGTTTAGAATCCTACTATAGCAGAGTATATACCCTTGACCTTACGAATTTACTTAACTTCCTATATAGATGATATATTCTATTCGGAAAATTTATTATTATTTCAATCATTATAGTAACATAAAATGCATTTGAAATATGGAATATGGAAGCCTTTTTTAAAGTGATTTTTATACTTTAAATTATTTATTACTTTAATTTAATTGCTGATTTATATACTAAAAATTAAGTAATTCGACGCGCTTGTAGAGCATGCCCTTGTAAGCGAAAGTATTAAAATCATGTTCTTTAAAAAGAAAAAAAAATCTTGGAAAGAGAAAATTTCAACTATACGTTGCATTTAATAAAGAGGTTATTTTTTTAGCTTCCAGAGCACAATATTTTATATTTAGTATATTGGCTTTAAAATATGTAAACTTAGTATTTTTGACATTTTTTTATTGTTACATGGTCTGTTTATGTCGTAGTTACTCGAATACTCTTTAAAAAAGAAAACATGGATTTTTTCTCAGTTGCAGAGAGCGATTTTCGTCATACAATTTTCTTTTCTCAGTGGCATGTGCTTTTAATTTTATTTGCAACTTATATTTTTAAAAAAATAAATGATTTTTTAAATTTGGTGTTCTTTGAAAGACCTGACTGTGACTTACGATATACAGTTTATAAAGAAAAATTTGTAATTTTTTTTAATTGGCGCAGATTGCCGTTTCTGCATGCCTGATATAACTTGAAATATCAGAATTCTAAAATATCCTTTAGTTAATGGGATATAAAAGTTTGATAAAGAGATGTGTTACAGCGTAGATCTCAATACTTGAGATGAAATGTTGAGAGTTTCATTCCAATACTATCGTAATGTTGCTTTTAAATAGACTTGAAGCGCAAGGTAATTACAGTTAAACTACAAATTATTTATCTTTTCATTAGAGAATTATGTTTGAAAAAATAAATGAAGCGTTGAAATATCGTCCTAAAACGCACTTAAAATAAAAATTCATGAGTTTTACTGAAATGTGAGTGAGTTAATTATTGTATTTCTAGAAATTCTTTGGGGATATAAATTTCGTAATTAAATAATCAATTAAGAATAGAAAGAAAAATTTAACGTTGCTATTATGATTTATTTATAGGGTCAATGTTCCATTTCAAAGCTTAGCAAAAGCTATTTGGGAGAGAATCAGAGAAATGAGCCTATGCCAATTAAATATACTAATACTGGTATAAGACAGCATTTAGGTTTACGAACTACTCCATTAAATTAGCAGAAATATATAAGGCTTTAACATACATAATTTAAATTAGACTTACTCTTACATGGTAAATCTTTTGTAGAATCCAATCTAGAATTTAGTAACATTTGCTATCGAAGACGATATGCCGCAACGAAGTCACCGAGGGCTCAGTTAAACGACAGATTTAAAAGAAGAATACAGAGAAATTTATAAAGACAGGAGACTCTTTTTTTCAATGAAACATCTTTCATCAGATATCATGCCAGATTTCATAATGGTTATTATTTTTTTTCCAGATTCATTCATCTTAGTCTAAACTACCTGCATTCAAACTTTTAATTGAGTCAGAATTCTTTTTAAAAACTCCATATGTCTTAAAATAAAATGGGGTTTAAAGATTTTGAAATATACTATCGCAACGAAAGTAGCGTGAACTACATTCTCGAATTTTAACAAAGAACTCAAGGGTATATGAGAATTAAATATATTTAAGAGTAGAGTATTCTCTTCTAAGATTTTGGAGAGTTAAATATTGACATATATGTTATTGGCTTTGTTTATTTATGTTTCTAAATAATAAGATCCTTCTCAACAGTTTCGTTGATTTTATTACCAATTTAAACTCCGAAAGACAAATATATAAAATAGAAAATAACTTTTTATCCAATTGGAATGAGCTTTTATTATTCTGATTTCGGAATTTGGCATTCAAATTGGCGCTCTTGTTTTAAGTTACTCAATGCCTGCTGAATTTTTTTAAGATATTTTCTCAAAGAATCCTCTCATATTCAGAATAAAAGGGTGCACCAGCATTCTTCTATTTAATGTGAAAGTGAGTTATCAGTATCCAGAATTTTAAAATGAATAGTGTCAACTTTATTTTATTTGCATATAAAACACACTAAAGCCTAAACAAGACAAATCATTTATACACTAATCAAAACAGACTATTAAATATTAAAGATTTCAACAATAATATTTCAGGTAAATTCAAAATGCAAATGTTTTCAAAGTAAAATGAGAAAAAGATTTCGTTCCTTAAAAAATTGTTTTGAAGACGTTGTGTAGAGAAATCTAACAGGTTTGAAATCAGATTGAGAAGTAGTGAAATTTTGAATTTAATGAAGGTAATGAATGACAAATTGGAAATCGGATATTTTCTGTGTTTAATAAATAACTACAAATATGAATATTAATTTCTAAAAAAACATAAAGAACAAGTTTTTTTCGATTATTTGAAAAATTTATTCCGATTATTTTTTTTAAGTCTTGTGATTTCTAAGACTTTGAAAACAACAAAACATGTAGTTTATTAAAAACTATTTATCTTAAAGGATACCGTCATGTTTGTTGTTTCTTATGGCACTTGCCACGGACAAGCCCCGCTGTTCAGAGACAGCCGATTTAAGCCTGAGGGGGAGCGTCTCTTGTTTTTATAGTAGCGCCAACTAGGGCCAGGAGTACGACTTAGCTACTCACGCATCACTCATTCACTAGCACAACCGCTTTTTACAGGAGGGCACATTCACACATCTCACAGATAGAACAACGAAAGAACAACCATGCCCAAACCGGGACTCGAACCCGGGACGCCCAGATCACGAGGAAGACGTGCTACCCCTATGCCAGGACGCCGGCTTGAGGATACTGTCATTAAAATATTCACTTATATTTTTTGGCCGGGATAGCCTGGTTGGTAGAGCGTCGAATTCGCGTCCCTTAGGTTGCGAGTTCAAACCCCGCCGGCCTAAGATTCCCTGCGTGTTTGGTGGCTGACGCGCGTTAAATCTGTCGTGGTCCTCCTTGTCGAAAGTAATACTACTGGGGGTACTGGATCAGAGGTGATCGTTCTCCGATTCGGGTCTAAATTACGATCTGTGGTTGAGTGAATGAATTCCGTCCCGTAAAAAGGGTTGTGACGTGCGTGCCCTAGATGACGCTCTCTCTTGGCCCTAGATGGTTCTACTATAGAAACAAGAGGCGCTCCCCCTCAGGCTTAAATCGGCTGTCCATGGCAAGTGCCATAGGAAATAGCAAATATTCTTCATGTTTTCACTTTAACAAAAATTACAAAAAACTCCTATGTACTAATAGCGCAATTCGTTCAAATATCTCAATATCCTCGCGCTAAAGTTTTTGCTTTTTAACTTTGTTACAGATTCAAACTATTCTGTGAAAATATTCGCCATTTATACATTCATTACCAAAAACATACAAATCTATGTTAATCACATCTGTACTAGGCTATGTAGTATAACCGTACATACAGTCTATATACTAGATACATCGATGTAAGTTGATTATGTATTAGACATATTCTTATATATTTTTATTGTGAATTTATTGTGAAATTGTGAATTTATTTTAAAACATATTCACTAATATAATGAATTCGCTGGTGCAATAAATTTTCCAACTTCGGTTTTCTACTTAAAAGTTTTGTCGAGTTTTAAAAATGTTAACTTTTTATGTGCTGTTTAAACATAAAACAAATTGGAACATCAAGTTTTATTATTAATAATTCCCTTTTGTTCTATTATATTTTATATTTTAGGTTTGCAGTTTAACCCCGTCAGAATTTTAACTCATCCAATGAAAATATTCACCATTTATGCATTCATTCCAAAAAATTAAAAATTCATGTTAAGCACATTTATATTAGACAATATAATACATGCCTACATACAAGTTGCATACTAGGCATATCGATATAAGTTGATTTTGTGTCAGATACATTCGCATATATGTTTAAATGGTTGCTTAATAAAATGTGAATTTATTTTAAAATATATTCACTAATATAATAAATTCACCAATGCAATCATTTTTTCACCTTCCGTTTTTACGTTAGAAGCCTTGCCGAATTTTAAAAAGTTAGTTTTTTATTCAATGTGAAGCAAATTGAAACAGCAATATTTATCATGAGTAATTCCACATTGTTCTATTATATTTTACACTGTAACTTTGCTAATAACAAAATTTCAAATCATATTCAATCCTAGAAGTACCTATTATCTAGACGTCTAGAAATAAAAGTGTCTGGTGAAAGCAGTGTACATCTTAAAGAGATGTACACTCTATAGAACACTCTTAGATGTATAAAACATAGTACATCTTCTTAATGTTATATTATGAATAATGAAAATAGTTTATAGCCATGTGAAATATATCTTAGTACTTGAGTAAATTGTTACTTGAAAATGAGACCGTAAGACAGTTTGCTATCGTCCCAACAATTGATTACATAATACGGCAATTTATTAAATAATTTTCTCAGATTAACATAAATAAGTTTAGCTATAGTCATAAGATAAATAATAAGTAAACGGAATAAAATTATGGAACGATTTTATGGTAGTAAGATTTGTACTACAACATCGACTACAACTTAAAATGACTTACGGCTTAGTTATGACTTAAAATGTTTCGATACATGCCTTTAAAATTTAAGTCACAAAGTGGAATCTTTTAATTAAATCCTTATTCACATTTCCCATCAGTATCAACTCGCCAGAATACCACAGTGGATTGGCTGTCGTTATCAATAGCTCTTCCGAAATAGCTGTTTACTAAAACTGTAAAACTAGTTGTTTCTAACCATCAGAAAGGGACCTATCACAAAGCTTCTATTATGGCTCATTTTGATATTGATCCGAAAAACAATAACAGTACAGATTTTATGGGCGTTATTGATTTTATGTAATGGACATTTAGTTTAGAAATAAAATAAAATCTTTCTCTAAAAAAACAAAAATATAAGGTTTTAGTTTGTGCATTGTTTCTGTGAAAAACGTCAATAAGTTTGGCAATAGAAGATAGGCTTTAAAACCTTCATGTCAGGAATTTCTATTTAAAAGATAACTATATAACATATTCATCCATAAAGTACAAAAAATGAATTTAAGAGCTACTGACAATGAATTCTTTGATTAAAGATTCACAAGCTTTCAAAAATTTCAACATAATATTTAGAAACCGACTCGATAGTTCCCTTCAGCCTTGACACATTGAGTAGTACATATTGCGACGATCTGCATGTGTTCTTTCCAGAAGAAGTTTAATGATTTTAAAAGGAGCTTTGGTTTAGAAAAGAACAGTAATTATAAAATATCATAAATGCTTTCACAAATAATAGCGGTTCGCTTCGAAATTAAAGGCAAATAAGCTGAACTGGAAGTTAGTAATGAATTGAACATTCATAATTGTGTTCTTATTGGGCGGACAGTGTCTGAGCTGATCTAAGTCGCTTATTTCCGTATTGCACTTTTTCTTACCATGTTATTACCACGGCATGATGCAGATTTTGAGCCCACGTCATATTTTTGTAATTAATTGAATTCTGCAAAATCATTCAAGATCTATTTCTGCACGTCACGGCTGATCAGAAAAAAAAATACTTTGTAAATATTCAAGATCTTTTCACGATCCACCAAAACATGACTCGAGATTTACCTATGAGTCACGATCCACAATTTGAAAAACCCTCACTTAGGTACTAAACTCCAATAACATTTTACTGAAAGCTTATTTATTTGTAAATGATATGATTCAATTAAAAGTAGAATTATTTTTATTAATACAAAAGTATAATTTAAATGAGGTAGCCACATGAATAATTAATTTATATAATGTAACTTTTTCAACGTAATTTTTTAAGAAGTATAATTTGAAACTGATAATTTACAGTAAGAGTTTATAACTAGAGGGCACGTATGTAGTTGAATTTTACAATTTCTTAATTTAAGTTATTTTTTACATTCTGTATGATACAGTAATTGATTGGAGAAACGATCATATTCCATTCAAGAGAGTGTTTATTAATTGAATTTGTCTGCAGCCCAATCCAATTTTACATTTGATATTTGGGATATTGTATTTATTTGCTCTATAGATCTCTAATAATAAATAATTAACTACGTAATTTGAAGCTTTAATTTTACATGTGCATTAAAAATAAAACATATGCCTATACTCTTTTATACTTTTATCAATCAAGATTTTTTTCTTTTGTGAAAAACCTCTGAAATGCTTGTTTTCTTATCCCCTCAGAATTTTTTTAAAGTGAGTCATAGCCATGTTTTTGTAGCTCTCACTAAGCTGAAAAACCTCAATTTAACTTTGATACCATTCTAGGACCTTTTTTAGGACATCTTTCCATTTCATAAAACGGCCTTTAAAACAAGAAGCTCGTATTGATCGTCTTTCGACATCATGTCTTTCAGAAGAAAACATCCTTTTTTGATTTTTTTCTGGGTTTCTTTATTCTACATCTCATGGAATTTTTGCGCTTATAAGATCTTTGTTTTTCTTCACTTCTAATTTTGCAGTTCCAACTGCCGTCACAACTTCCACCTCAATTACAGGAAAATGTTCTTCATTTACAGCACTTTTAGCGTAGACTGCAATGACTTTTAACTAGGATGTTTTGAATATTTTTGAATGGCCCTGCTTCAAGTTTTTGAGACTTCAATAAATTTAAAATGCTAGCATAGTCGATGAGAAGAAACAGAAATGTGAATGTGTACAGTGTTTTTTAAATAGCTGTAAATTCTTGATCCACAAGTAGGATTAGAAGACTGTAGGGGAAATGCTTTAATTTTATTTGGAGAAATAATCTAAAATGCTGACCTTGAAAAGTCCTTCAGTACGTTTTAGAGATCCAGGCTTGGATTCTAATATATTACAGTATCAGTACTTTCATTGACAATTAATGGTTTCTAAGTATTCCATGGTGATTGGGAAACAATTTATAAATAATTATACTTTGAGAAGAACATTTTGCCCGATGTCCATATCTTTGAAATAATTTCGTTATCTCTGCATTTCTTTTTAAGATCTAGATTTCTAAGGATGATGATCAAACATGTAAGGTAGTGAAGCGTCTTTAATGTCACCGGCATCGGCTGCTAAATGAAAGGTAAAATTATTTTTTAGAGTTTTGTGGCTTGGAATCATGTTCTTATTATTCATATTGTTGCTGCTTTTGGCATGGCTTTCTAAAATAATCTCATCTCCCTATAATTAATTTTTCGGTGAATTATTTTCTTTATACTATTTAATTTCGATACAACACTTCTCATTTCCTTTTTTTATCTGTACTAGCAGACTCATCATGCATTATTTAAATTCAAGTATTGAAAATTATCCAATGAAAAACTTGAATGTAATCTTCTTATGCGATTGAATATTTTATGTCCTGCAATATTATTCTTATTTTTCATCTTGTGGCTTTCTAAAATAAGCCAGTTTCCTTGCAATAAAAAAAAATCTATTCTGCACATTATCCCTTTTTACTATTCAAATTCAAGAGAAAACGTCTCGTTTTCTTTGTTATCTGCGTTTGCAGATTCATTGTGCTCTTAATCCAGCACTTATCTAAAACCATGTTTTCTAAGCGTTGAAAGCTATTCAATGGAAGGTTTGAATTATATTTTCTTATCAAATGTTCCTCTTTATTTCATCTTAACTAAAAAGTACTCTCATCATTTTTCAATAAAGGGAAAGTTTGTTTCTTTGGTGCACTTTGCGTTATGGCTGTAAGCACTTGAATTCTCTTTCTGTATTTTTTATTTACATTTATGTATTGTGTATCTGTCCATATCATATTATTTATTTGCTTTAGACGCTTTTTATCCCGTTTTCTACTTCATCTATATTTCCTTACTTGTTTACATGATAAGAAAGTTGTGGCATTCCATTTTTCTGACTTTTAATAATATTATGCTTAAAAAATTGAAAATATCAATCGATTGCATAGATTTCAAGAAGGTTACAAACGCTATTATCAAACTCTCATTGTATAAACTTTTCATAAACATGCATTTTAATTCTGACTTCTGATTTTCAACTCCCTTCGTACCATGTGATTTCTAGGCAACTATTAGATGGCCCATCTGTTGGATATGTCTCTTCATCTATCCCACAGTGATATTAATGGATGATATTACGAAGAATTTACTATCTGAACTTGTGCTCGGCTCGTAATTAGAATATTTGTTCAATGTCTTAACATTATTTACGAATGTATTCCTTATCCGTATGGGATATTTAACTTCCACTTCGAGGGAATTACGTCATGAAATTGTTTTAAAAAAACGTATAGTTGACGAATAAAAAAAATCAGTTTCTCGCTTCCGTTTTGGGCAAAAAATGGGGAGAACAAGTTATTCCTCTCAAATGATGGTATATATCTCTTATGAGAAGGGTTATGCAGTGGTCGGTGACGACTCTTAGAACACAATTGCAATTTTATACTTTCCATTGTCATGGCAATGACCATTCTGAGATAGAGAGGAATATTTAAACGAGTTATTTGTGGTTACCGTCTGGTTTATAATTTAAATTATTTGTTAAATACCACTCGCTGCATATTAATATCTCAATGGGTGTATGAGTTTTACAGAAAAAAAATGTAGTAAACCTTAATAATATATACTGGTGTGCAAAACTTAAGCAACAATGCAAATTTTAAGCAGATAGCCATGAAATTGCAGAAAAGGAGTTCTTGCGATCAGTACAATGAACACGAAATTCAAGAGAAAGGTCATGCGTATGCAAATATCAGGAACAAAACGTCACAGGCGACGTGAGCGTACGCAAAACACGTGCGGAAGGCGCGCGCAGCTGAACACTACAATAAAAGGAAGGACGGAGACGCAATTAAAGACATTCGTTGCAAGTGCACGTGAGTTAATTCGTGAAGTATGGCTAGCAGAAATCACCTGGACGATTTCACACGTGGAAGAAGGATCGGAAAGCTGGAGGAGAGGCGTAGTGTGACCAGTGTAGCTGAAGAGTTCGGAATCAACAAAAGTGTCATTTCGCGCGCTTGGAAAGCCTTCCAAACCACAGGTACAGCTGTGAGAAAAGTTCGTGGTGGCCGCCCCAGGAAAACAATTGCAGTGGATGACCGACATATCGTCCTGCAGGCGAAAAGAACCCGAAACCAGTCAGCAAGCGCCATTGCTCAGCAACTGTATGCAGCAACGGGGCGACAAGTGTCGCGTTTTACTGTGTCCAGACGCCTTCACAAAGGTGGCCTATTCACCCGCCGTCCTGAACGCTGCATCCCTTTGACAGTTTCCCACCGGTGGCACCGTTTAGAGTGGTGCAGGGAGTACAAAAACTGGACATTTCCTCAATGGAGTCGTGCCCTCTTTACAGATGAGAGTCGTTTTAGTGACACAAGCGATTCCCCACGCCAGTTGATTTGGAGAGAGGTCAGGACACGGTTTCATTACAGTAACATCACGGAAAGAGACCGTTTCGGTGGTCGGAGTTGTCGTCTGGGGAGGCATTATGATGAACGGGTGGACTGAGCTCCACGTTTTCGACAGAGGTTCTGTAACTGGAGATCGCTATTGTCAGGAGGTGATCCTTCCCCATGTGCGTCTGTTCCGAGGTGCCATTGGATCAGACTTCGTTTTTATGGATGACAATGCACGGCCACACAGGACTCATGCTGTTGAGGAACTCCTGGAAAGTGAAGATATCACTCAAATGGATTGGCCGGCGTGCTCCCCTGATTTAAATCCGATATAACATGTGTGGGATGCTTTGGGGAGACGCCTTGCGGCACGATTACATCCTCCTGGGAACACCCGACAACTTAAATAGATGCTTATTGAGGAATGGGCACTCTTACCTCAAGAACTGTTGGACAATCTGGTGCTGAGTATGGGGAGACGGTGCGAAGCAACCATTGCAGTAAGGGCAGGGCATATCCCATACTAAGGAACATCTGCTTGTTGTTCTTCCTCTTGGACAGACAATCATGTGTAACGATACTATGAGTTCAATAAAGCCTTTTTTTTGTTTGATTCCATACTGTATGCATTATATTCATTTCTGCGCAACTATGCTTTCGTCATTCTTTCAGAACAAAATGCTGTATCTCATTTCTGAATTTCATGTCTCTCAGATGATTTCTCGTGAAGTTATGGCAAAAAACATACCTGTTGCTGAAGTTTTGCACACCAGTGTATATTAAAAGTATGCATTTTGAAAATTTTACATTAAGTCAATTTTATTTAATTCGATAGCAGCGGACGTCACAAGTGTGATATTTAATAACACTTGTAGATGCTATGTCAGAGCCGTACCGACTGTACTGTTAGGGCTCTCTGCCTTGATACTTAATAATGTAGCTGTTACATAACTCTACTACCTTCTCTTTTAATACAACAGATGGCGTTACCTCAAGATATATATCCCATGGTCCTTCATGGGGGTCATTATTAGATTGTATTCTAAGTGAATGTCGGGAATTTTCGTTTTCGTTTTGTCTTGTGAGATGTGGAATAGAAAATAATTATATAACTGTTCCTGAAACTTGTATATTATTTTCATCTACCTCGTAATGAAGTTATAAAAAGTCTCGTCCCTCTACAATAATAGTATTATTAATAAAAGCTTTGTTTTCCTTACATTAGTGGATACAGTTTACATTGAATTAGAAAAAAATAGTAAATTTTTCTAACCAAATATTTTTTTTAAAATTATATTAGTGCTTCTAGCAGACAATTTGCTTTTAAGAATGCAAATAATAAAAATGATTGCTAATACTAATTTAATATTCCGATTGTGATCTTAGTATTTATCACAATCAGACAAATTCTATGTATAAAAAGGTTACAACACTTATATTTTTATTATTTAAAGAATGAAGATACGTAAAAACTTGCTAATCACACATTTTTAACTTACACCCATTACTTTGAATTACAATTGTCTTTGGAAATAATTTAAGACAGAATTTTCTTAACACTTAAAGAAATCTACAGAGTTTCATGAATTTATAGGAATCACAAATTGATACAGAAATCTTTTTTTTATTTTGTCCTAAATATTAAAATACAGCTATGAAACATTTATTGAAAGTGCAAACAGTAGGAAGTTCTCCTTAAATGAGCAAACATTGAGATCAAAAGAACTCTGCGATAGAAAGTTTTATGTTTTACTTTGAATGATTCTTGTTTACTTAATTCATGCAAAAACATGAGAACAGATTAAGATTTATGGAGAGCAATAATAGCTGAACAATGAGAAGCATTTTTTTTTTTACTTTTAATGGTAGATGGATTTTTATGATGTCTTTAACACAAATTCTGTCTGGAATATCCATGATAATTTCTTTCTTCATATTATGAGAAATTATATATATAATCCTTTTGGTATATTTAAAATGATTTATCACCATTTAAAAATATTATAATATAATCAAATTAATTCCACTCAAAAGATTACTAACCTGATTAATTATTAATACTTTGAAATACTTTAGTGGGGCAATCATATAATTGAATTAATCATCAAGAAAACTGAAAATCTCTACTTTTACACAATATCCACTTTTTTTTTTTTGAATTTCTATAATGTCTTTAAGGAAATTCTGTCTAGAATATCCTTGAAATTTTATTCTTCATATTATGAGAGATTCTAAATGCGTTATAGTTTTCGCATATTTAAAATATTTATCGCCAATTATAAAAATATTGTAATATAATTACACTCATGTTCATAAATTAAGGATAATGCAAGTTGGAAAAGAAAGAGTCAGAAGAAAAACAAATGTGACTTATTTGAAAAGCCTGTTTTTTTTAAAAAAAGGTAAGAGCAAAAAAGATGTTATATGTTTGATATCATTAATAAAAATTGCAATTTTTTACAAAAAAAAATTACAAAAAAAAAATTAAAAAGCAAAATACAAAAAAAAACCTATTTACAAAACCAATATTACATGGTTGGTATGATGGTTAATATATAGTATGTCTCCCAGACGATGCAATACAGTCCGTACAAGGCATAGGCATGCTGAGAATCAAATTATCGATCTGATCTTGGGGAATGTTACACCACTCATCGAGAAATACTCTCCGAAAGTCCGGTAGACATGTAGGAGGTGTTTGAAGGGCAAAATCGTCGGTAAAGCATGTCTCACACGTGCTCTACTGGATTCAATTCCGGTGAGAATGCTGGCCAGTCCATACTGATGATATCCTCCGAACGAGAGCATTCGTTTACGATGTTTTGATTGTAAAAATGGGAGTTCTCATCCAAAAACACGAATTCTGCTCTGATGGCGCCCAGAAACAAATGTACATGTTATTCCAGAATGACGACCCGATAGATTTGGCCTGTTATGGTTTCAACTTGAACATACAGGTCAGTTCTGGAACCAAGAATAATTCCTGCGCAAACGAGAAATACTGCAGCGCTGTAACGGTGTCGTTCAATGATGTTCTCTTGGCGGTAACGGGTACCTGGCGCTCTCCATATGAAAGTCCGGTGAGAATCAGACTGCAAACTAAACCTGGACTTGTCGGAAAGCATCATACACGCCCACTGTTGCGGTGTCCATAATGCATGCTCTCTACTCCAGGCTAACCGCAGGCGAGAGTGAGTTGCAGTAAGTGGTTCTCATTCTGACAGGCCTACGAGCATATAGACCAAGCATCTGTACACGATCTGCCTTGAAACTGTCGTACCAATGGCTGAAGAGGGCTGACGAGACAGGTCTGATGCTATGCCCTATCTGTTTCTTTTGCATGTAACTGCCAAATAGCGGTCCTCATTCAGTTTTGTAATTCGGGGGGCGACTTGTACTGTAACGTCTACTCACATTACCATCATCTTGGAATCGTTGCCAAATCCTGGAGACGGCACACTGGGCGATTCCAAGTTCCTCGGATACTTCCAGATGGGAACGCCCACATTCCAGACGGCCGATAATTCTACCTCGTAAAAAAACCATCCAAATGTGTCCTTTGTGTCATAACTATGCGGTTATTGTACTGAAAGGCTTATAAAGCGCTTGCGAACCATTTTACTTCTTTTCCTGTATTCCTTATACATCACTCTCTTACACTCTCGTCATTATGTCGCTATCGGTGTCATCTGGTGACTTCCTGCAAGCTATCGGTGTCATCTGGTGACTTCCTGCAATTTGCATATTATTTTTGAAGATGTGTGTAGTCATTTTACGGGTGACAGATTTTAGAGTTCGATTTCCGCGTGACTCTGAGGTATCCTCAATTTATAGACATGAGTGTAAATTCATTTAATGATAAAAATGTTATTAGAGGCTCTTTCATTTCTAATCTTCATTCAGAAGATCACTAACCTCATTAATGATTAATACTTTGAAAAGTGAGTGTGGTAATCTTACAAATTGAATCATTTTGAAAGGGGGTAATCAAAATGCTTTCATTTCTAGAAGATTTAAATCAGTAATTTTCTATCATTAAAGGGTATTATGTAAGATGTAAAAGTAATTTTTAAATAATTATTTATGATTTGAAGTACATTCAAGAGAAAATAGTTTTCGTATGTGAGGGATGATCCATTTTCTTAATGAATCTGGATTTGTGATAAATCCAGAATATTTAAGTTAAAAAGATATATGTTCTTAAGATCTTTGCAGCACATTTTTGGATTGATGTATAATGGGCAAATACATGTGAAAAAACTACAGTCGTTCAAGAGCTTCGTCCATTGTAGTTGTGGTCGCTTATTTTTTATTTTATTGAAGTTGTTTTTGTAATTTGTTGATTATATGCAGATAAAACTTCGTATGTCGAATTGATAGAATTGTTTTCTATATTTGGTATGAACAGAAGATAGTTATAGTAATTTTTTTCTCCAATTTGTTTCAAAAGTGATTTCTCTTAGATGTGATCAATATAAAGGTAATCTATCGCAATTCCTACTTCTTTTCTAATGAAATGAAATTCAAATTAGTTTACAATTTTGCCTTTGATCATTTTCTTCGAAAATTCGAGGCTGTAGTGTGAAAAGTCATTACCTATTCATGATTCGAAGTATTGTCCGTCTCTAACTACAATTTTTCCCCATATTTCTGGTAACTTTTGGATACCATTTGGCAGGAAATAACGAATCCCAATACAGAAAAATTTATATTTAGTCTCCTGACTCATGAGCAAAATATGAATTGTGACAGAAATACTCAGAATTTATTGAATATTTCAAAGTTAGTTCAAACATACGTCGAAACTGACCAGATTTGAGCCCACAGAAATTCTTTCGTTCCGTGTGTTTAAATCCATCTTGAAAAGTCAAAGAATAGGATACAAAAGGTAAAAAAAATTAGCCATGACATTTATCAGCCGCTACGAAAAAGAATTTCCAGTAATCATTCAAGAAATGGAGGACAAATTTGAATCGATGTATAAATAGTGGAGAAAAGCATTTTGAAAGAGACACATTCGAAGTATTCTTAGAAAATAGAGATTTTTAAAGTCGTTTTTTTGGACCGATTATATTTTAAAAACATTTTGAATACAAACTAAAATATAGTTTTTTTTTTATTGGTTGCTAACTTGAAATATTTTTATTGTTTAAAGATTTTAAAATTATGGCAAGATTATTTGCAGTAGACAGAATAAATTTTTAAAAAATCGTTGAATACTTTTGTTTTTAGCGGGAAAAAATAAAGTGAACCACATTAAAAATACAACAATGTGAATACATTTTAAGAAGCCATTGGGAAAATAAGAAATTGAATTTTGAAGATTTAAACAAAGGTTTATCAATTTTATTTTCTAATTTTTCCAGTTTTATTTTTAAAATACCTTAAAGGCTTACTAATTCAGTTGATAATAGCATGAATAAGCTTTATATTATGAACTTACGTAATTAAGCATTAATACTTATTTTCATTTCTTTGAAAATCAAGAAGTTTTTAATTCC
>JAPMOR010080544.1:96562-147964 GCA_026543865.1 Argiope aurantia | reverse complement strand
AATAAATAATAATATATAATATATAATAATAAATAATAATAATATATAACTACCTATCAAATCATTTTCTTATAACATATTTTTTTCTTCCCTGAGAAATATTAATTCTGCTACAGTACCTTTAAACAAGTAGGATTTCATTCCCTTCTGGAACTTATCCATTCAATTCTAATCACCCGGTAGATAATTTTCTTGCTTTTTCCTGTTTAATCATGTATGTTAAGTATTTTTGATATCACCCAAAAAGATATTAGAAGGATTTTTAAAAATTCGGTTTATTAATACAACAGCCAGTTCCTACAATACTGACTAAATATTTGTTTAAAGAAAGTCTTTGAAATTTGGTTCTTTCCTGAAAACAGCTCAAGATTAACTAAAGCTTTAGTTAAATTTATAAACATTCTATGCTTAATTATTCTAATGTTTAAATGATGAGTTAATTTTTTCAATTAATGATTTATACATGCTCGTAGCTAATAGATATTATTCAAAATCTAATATTAATTTTATAGAGATTTTTAAATATATATTTACTGCATAATTTATTTGTATTACATAAATATAATATAATATACTCACTATTATTATTATAATATTACAGTTTTTGTGGATATTTTATAGTAATAATATGTCATTCATTCCGTATCCTAAGAAGTTTCTGGAATATTTGAACTTCCCTTAATAAATGGACAAATTTCTCAAAACAATAAATTATTCTATTTCATAGTTGGTATATAAATTAAAATGAAATGCAATAAAAATTAAACGTATCACACATAGTTTTTTTAATATTTTTTTTCAAGTAACGATATTATTGAAAATAGTGTTAATATTATTATTTTTCAATGTAATATAACATTTAAAAAATGAATGAAATTTAATTTTACATGTATTTTTAATAAATTTGACATGTAAAGATAAATCCTCTTAAAAACTACCATATTGACATTTTTGAATTTTTGAATTAACATTTTCTATTGAAAAATTGCTATATTAAGATTTTTAAAAGCAATCTTCTAAGGTCCTAGCAAATCATAAATTAAGTACATATTTGCATTCCAAACGTTCATTTTCAGTTCAGTAGAAAGCATAATACTTATTGCTATAAAGAAAAACATTCTTCTTCAAAGAAAGATTATAAATTAGAAATTTATTAAATTCACATTTTGTACATTTCCACTCATAACTTAATATTAATACTTTAGAAATAAGGAAAAACTTATTTTAAAATTCACTTCATTGTTTGTTATGTATTTGTGAAGAAGTATTTCTTCATTTACATTTCAATTACCGTAAAATGAATATGTTTATATATTTTAATTCATTCGGGCAAAGCAAACATTATAAAATGCTATTTCAATGACTTTCTTTGGAAACAAGAAAATCAGAGCAATCCACAAGTACTTCCTATTAAAGCTCAAATTAAATTTTAGAGTTTTCTTTTCTGAATAATAGTTTTGAAATCGTAAGAAGGCGTTTCTTGTAAAATTCGATTGAAGAAATGTATTATAATTCTTTTAGTACTATTACTACTGGTTTTATTTTGCTAACTTTTACTCCTGAAATGTTCCGAGAGGGAATTTCATTTTCTAAAAAAGAAACAACACTTCTCTAGAAGTAATTTTATGACATCTAATTGTTTGTTAATAGAAAATTTCTAACTTAATAGCCTTTCTATATAAGCTGTAAAAGAACAAAAATTTAATTTTTTAATTTTAAACAAATAAAAAAGGATTTATTAGTATTATATTAAAGCTTATAAATGTAAACTCGTTTGCTTTTTATTTCTGTGTTATACATATTGTGAAAATACATAGTTCTTTATAAAATATATATAGTATTTAAAATAAAATATAATTTTTATTAGAATTTCTTACTTCCATTAATCATCTAAATGTTTATTTCAGATATCTCATAATTAGTAACACATGTTGACATGATCTGAAAACCCCATATGCCTCATAATTCTAGGTTCAAAAGGTTTCGGAATTTTTAAAAATATTTTCCGAAAGTTAATGAATTAATAGAATATTAAAAAAGAAAATATCGTAACTGAATTGTGATATTACAATAAATTTTGACACAATTCTGATATAGAGCAAGATGAAAGTATCAAGTGATAGTTTATAACAGATTTAATTCAGTTGAAATATATAAGCATGGACTTATCTTTGGAACTTTATTACAGGAATCCAAAACTTTCCGATAAAAACCAAGTCATAGCTCCTTCTCTATTAGCAACTTACAAGTTATCCTTTCAAAATATCAAAGCATCAAATATCAATATACAGCTAAGCAGATTTATCTTAACCCACAAAATTTTCTCCTCAAATAAAGAATTCACTTCAGATGCAAACATTTTCAAGTTCCGATTAAGTGCAGTGGCAAAGATATTGGAAAATAGTATTAAGAAGATTGAAATTCACATTTTTGTATGGAGTTTGATACAATTTTAAGAGTGAACAGATTAGTAACGTCGAAGAAACAACAAACTCCGAATAAACAGGCTCCTTCTCTATTAGCAAATGACAAGATATCCCCAATTTTTTTTTGGGGGGGGGGGGTATTTTGAAATAATTGGATTCTCTATTCATTCTTCCATAATAAAATAACCAGAACATTTTGAGCATAATAAATATTTTTACATTTCAAATAATTGGGAACTGCTAAATTTTAAATAATTACTAGCACTTCAGCTCCAACTGTTTATTTTATTTCTGTAGGTTTTATTTCATATGTAATCTCATGACCTCAAAACATGGTATTAGTGATCATTTACACCATTCTTCATTTTCAACAAATTTCAAATATGACTTTTCAATTTTCAGTCTGTACAGGGAAAACCATAATTGAATCTCTCAGCAACAAACACCGATGATTACTTATTTCGTCAATTTTTATTTCATATGAAAGTCCATGGCCCGGCATAGGCTGGCAGCCTTTCTCCCAACACTCTTCATTTTAAAGTGAAATGTTAGAAAACATAAGTTCACTGCCCGTTGCCTACTTGGAAACATAGGATTCCTCACCCATAACTATCGAGCCAATTTTGCCTATTTTTATTTCCTGTGAAAGACCACGACTCCAAGTTACGCTATCAATAGATACTTCATCTATTTTTGAGAAATAAATCAAAATTAAATTTATACAGAGCCCTCAGCTCGGACAACTGGATCTAGTTTCCAATTGATTTCACCACACCCACATAATATTCTATGTCTTCTAAAATAATACGATCCTTTGCTACAATATAATATAAAGCAAAGACGGTTGAAAATGTTAAAATAATGTTATTGATATGATGGGTGAGCGTCTGTTCGCTGAAATCGGCTAGTAAGTAATTAATTTATGTTATACTGCCTGTTCATGCAGATCCGAAATATTTCTTCAAGTCCCTATCTTCGTTTTCTAGATAAAATTTAATAAATAAATATTCTTGAATTATTTATCTACTTGTAACAAATTTAATTTGCATCCATATTTAGTATGATATTTTCATTTATATTTTGCCATAGCAACTGAACTAAGTGGGAAAATTACGTGCAATATTTATTTTTTGGATTACATAGAAATTCACATTATTATTTTCACAATAAAAATGCTATTGTTACTCATATTACATAATAAATACATCACAAATTAATAATATCAATACTACTATATTTATATATTGCACACTCTTATCAACCAGCTTTGCTTTTCTAAAATTAATATGAAAGGAATAAATGGTACTGAATTTAACAATAATTTAATAATCACGTTTCTCCTGCAACTGGCAAGATTGCGACTTTTCTTAAAATGAAATATTAAGATTAAATACAACTCTTTACAAATAATGTATTACCTTAAAAGTAATAATTAAATTTCTAGTATGTAAAATAATTTACATGGATATAGCATGGTATAATCATATTATGATCTGTCAGAAAATAGGCATTTACATTGAACACAAATTAGGGGAATTCAGTATTAAATATTAAGAATACAATATTGTTTTATTAATTAACAACTGTAGCAGTTAGAGAAATAAACTAAAATTATAAATTGTATAAATTCATTTAGATTCGAACGAAGTAGTTGTAATTATAAGGAAAGTTATCGTAATCTTGTCGGTAGAGCTTTATATATTGAAATTAAATAATTTTATTCATCTTTCCTTGCTTTAACTCTTTTTGGGCCTATAATAACTTTTGGCATCAACCGACTATCTTATGTATTATACTTTTAAATATGTTTGGTGAGAGTTTGATGGACTAAAATGATATTTTGATTTAAGTACTAATTAAAAATAAATAAATTGTTTTTATTAACTTATAAAAATACAATAAATTATTTAAATATTTAATATAAATGGAATAAATGAATAAATTGAAATAAGAAATAAAACTAAGGTTTTTTTAAAGTTTTTAATATTTTTAATAATAAATAATAATTTAAGCCGAAAATGATTTAGGATCAAGAACTACGTAAAATTTGAGAATCCATTTTGAATATTGGTTTTAATCAATAAATTTATTTTATTGAAGTAAAACCCACTTTTATATTTTCTTATTTTACATTAATTTCCAAATTCCTTAATTCAAGGTTGTTAGACGTCTGTAGACTTATAAATAAAATCTTGAAACCCTATAAATTCTAGAAAATTTAATAAACGTAGAACAAAAGCTATCTTTAGAAACGAGACTGAAAGTTACTTTTAGAAATTTATATTTTATATCCTTCTTATATATGAAATCAGAGGCTCTATGACTATTTCTAGAGCTTAACGTTCAAAACAAAACTCAGCATATCGTTCTTTAACAAGCGACATTATCTACCTGAGTTTTTCAGATTTCACATAAGCTAGAAGAAATAGAGTTTTTCGGAGCCAATAACGAATATGGCAGTCTTTTCTTACTTACATTGGTAGTATGGTGTCATGTTCCTGCCAGTTATGAGAAAAACCTACTATATTTTCTTTTAGTTGCGAAAAATTCGGTTTTGTTTCTTGGGAAAACTGAGATCAAAAAAAAAAAAATGGCCTCGTTAAGCGACGATATTCAGTTCAACATAAAATAGTAGTTTGAATATAATAATAATTCACTGAAATTTTAAATATTATAAATGCAAAAAGAATAAAATGCTACCTCAGATAACAAATTCAAAAAAAAGGAAATGTTTATTCGCAAATATAGCTAAAAAAGGCAACACATTTAATTTAACTTAACAAACCTAATTTATTTACAAACCTAATGCATTTAACAAACCTAATTTATTTTTTAAAAACCTAAAGTATTTAACAATCCTAAGTTATTTAACAAATCTAACGTATTTAACAAACCTAATTTGTTTAAACTTATTTATTATATTTATTACTTTTTGATGTAATATATTTTCAAGAATCAAATTATATACTTCTTATGTCTTTTATAAGAAGTCATATTGTCAAAGTATTGTGATGATGCTAACAAAATTATAATTGAATGTAATTCAGTTCGAATTTTAATAATTTTCTAAATTTTAGACCTTTTAAATCCAAAAAAAAAGACAATTTTTTAAATTCTGATCCTCTATAAACATGATAACTTAAATAACTTAAACCTAAAACGAACTAAATCAATAAAATTTGGCAAGTTTTCTTAATACCAAAATTATAGATCAGTTTAAAATTTCGAAGGAAATTAGTTAGAAATTATTCTTTCTGGGGGTCCGTTTGTACGTAAATGAGCATAATAACTCAAAATTGTGATGAGGGCATGGAGAAAATCTAGCGATTGTTTTATAATTAGATTTCATGCTTATATCAGATATGTTCAGCAAATATTTTAACAGCTATGATTGTCTGTACACTTATTCGATAAATCCAAATATTGTAATTAAAAAACACTGTATTTATAACCAGATATTGATGATAAAAGCACAGAAAATAATTTTAGCGAGCAAGAATATTTCATCAGACAATTCTGCAACTATATTTGTTATTTTTCTGTATATATGTACTTGGTTCTGTATGTATTCAATATCTCCACAAGTTATATAAAAATAAATTATATGATATACAGGGGATTTTCAAATGAAAACGGCATGGTATAAAATATAAAATGGTACGAAACGTCGTAACAACGTAACCGATTAACATATTTGCCTATGCCGCTATGGGAAAACGTAGCTAGGGATGACACATAGGGATTCGATTGGGGTCTCCGGCGTAGATCTGAGCATTCGTCGGCGCGCAAGAGAGAGCAGAGGTACTTATAAAGACAGCCGCCCAATTGACTTGTTGAATTCCTCGAGCACAGAAGAATCCTTAACTTCGATGTGTACTGTGAGACACTCCGAAGACTACGTAGGTCCATCAAGAATAAAAGACCGGGCTATTCATGGAGGGTGTGGTTCTACTCCATGATAACGCGCATCCACATGTCTCCAGGGTCACAACGCGGAACTGGCTAAGTTCAAGTGGGAGCATCTCGACCATCCACCTTACAGCCCTGACATGCCACCCTGTGATTTTCATGTGTTTGTTTCCCTGAAAAAAAACATCTGAAAGGGAAGCCCTTCAACTCGGACGGCGAATTCGAGGACACTGTGAAGGATTGAGTCTCGTCACGGCCACAGGAATTCTGAAAACAAGGAATCCTTTTGCTCTTTAATTAATGAGATCGTAATGTTCAGGTCTATGAATATAATCTACATTTATACCCACAGTGTCGTACCTTTTCATCTGAAAACTCTTTGTAAATTTATGTTATTAAAATTCTATATTTGCACTGAATTTCAAATCCAACTAGTGAAAAGAAAAATGTTCAAAATGCATTGTACATCCATTCTAATTGAGGAATAATAGCAAATGAAATTATTATATAATTGGAAAAATTTGTTGCTAGAAATCGTAATTTACGATATTCGAATCAATGACTGTCAAAAAAATTCACATGGTTTCCTGATCCTATAAGTCCTAATTAATAAATCATTTCCGAACGCACTAATACGCAATAAAAGTTCTTTTCTCGACTGATTTTGGTGGATATATGAAGTTCTGAATTTTCGTTCTTTTATGTTAATAATGGCTTCTCGACCAAACGCTGGTTGTTCATTGGCAATTCTTCTTCGAAGCTATCTCTGAAATTCTCTAAAATCGTTAAATGCTCCATAACTCCGTCAATTTTATTAGAAATATGGATAAGATTTTTTTTGTTTAAAATGTTACTGCATTACTAAATATTATTAGGATATGAGAAACACATAAAAACTTAGTTTTTTCAGAAAAAATTGCAGTCTAAACAGTATAAATTCAATTTCTTACTCCGATTAAAACATTTTAAGCAGGAAATACACAGGGCAAATTATATATCTGAAAGTGTTTTCAGCTGTCATTTGCATAGACATAAATAACAACAAGCATAATTCCGAAAAATGCATTTTGAACTCAAGAATGTTTGAAATATGGAGAGTTATTAAAATCTAGAGTTCGAAGGTTTTGATGATTACAATACAATTTTGTGTGCGAGAAAATAAAAATTCTGAAACGGATTCCTATTAGTACATATTAAATACCCTAATCTAGAAGTAAAATTTAAATGCTAAAGTAATAATGGGATAGAAACTTGCAGAAATTTACACATTCCAAAAAGCAAAAGCAAAAAATCATTATGAAACCTAGGCGGAAAGCTAGCAATAACATTAAAGATATTACAAATGGCGGCTCAAAAGAAAGCTTCCAATCTTGTTTACATTAAGTTGTAGCTTTCAATGAAGGATAAATTGACTATTTCATATTCGTAACTTTTGTCCTATTTATGGTCCTTAGTCTTTACTGTATTCATTTCATTATACAAAATAATTGAAAAACAAAACGAGTCATCTTGTGGACTTAATCCTTTTGATTTTAATAGTCGTTAGATGTATAAACAAGAAGATCTTTAAAATAATACAAATTCAATTAATTTAAAAGTTTAAAGTGTGTAAAAGATTGTTCTCTTCAGTATATCCACAACAAGAATTATTTCCTCGGAAAATAATTCCCTTTTTAAAACATATGTTGCTCATAAATATAAAACTTCCACAATATTCGCATACATGTTCAAAGTCAATATGCGATATTTGTACATCTTATTTTCGAATATTTCTTTGACTTTGAACCCATGAAAAACATCACTGTAGTATAGCATTTATTTGTATATGATATTATTTAAAATACGCTATAAACCATAACCTGCAAATAAACAGAATGTTTTATCAAATGAATAAATTTCATTATTTCCGATATAAATCTACGCTATAGGATTATTTAGGTTTTAAACTTACAAAAAAGATCTGCTGCAGTTACTTTTCTTGAAATATCTTCCCATTAGAATTTGCTTTCAAATAACTTTAATTCGTTATTTGTGAAGAAAAATAAGAACTAAAGCCATATTTCCGTTCTATTCGGGGGTTTTTTATGAGAGGATACAATTCTTATTTTTATCAGTGTTTTGGGACATACTTCGAGGTAGAATGTAGCCTAGAACGGTTGAAGTACGAAATGAAATATTACAAAGAGTCCGATGTTTGTTTTTGGAAATAATCTCAATTTATAAAATCAAGAAGGTTCAAAACAGTATTATATCAGTTCGTAAAGGTACTATTTGTTATTGGTTGGCCACTTTTTATTGAAAAATATTTTTACGTTTATGATATCAAAAATCAATTCCAAACTATTTGAAAAGTATGTTTGTATTTCTGTATAAATAAAATTCTAAGAATTGCATGGTTATAATGTAAAAATGAAAAAAATTTTGTTTTTTACTCATTATATTCAAAATATAATTAGACACAAAATATTTTTTTAAATGAACTTACTGTATATATTTTAAAGACACGAGTCTATCATTTCGTATGTTACAAACTATGCAAATAAAACATTGAATTTTATTTTAAAAAGTTATATTAAACGTAGAAATTAATACTTAAAAGTGATATAGTATTTAAATTTCATACCAAATGACTCCCAGAAAATATTAAGAATACCTATTTCGATAAACATCTTAGATTTAGAAAACGTTCCTAATTATTAAATCCTCATTTTCAAAATTTTCTTAAATAATTCACAACAATATTGTTTGAGGAGATTGGAGACTTGTTTTTTTGATATTAATGGACCTAGTTAAAACCACGCTAGGTTGAATTTTAGACTCATACAGACATTTTTAATCATAGACGAATGACGAGGATGGCACCTGGATCCATAATTATTTATCCAGATTTCCGCATCATACCAGTAGAGTTTCGCAGCCATGACCCTCCAATCTAAAGGCTGAGGCGCTGCTTACAATAACGCCCTCTTGACCACAGAAATATTAAAATTGATTTTTGTTATTTGTAACTGCAAATACAAAATAGCAAAATAAAAATGTCCTTTTAAAATGTCCTTTTCATTTCTAAGCTTTTAAATACCATTCATTATAGTGTTAAAGGGAAATGTAACAAAAATTCATTTAAATTATAGTGATTACAATTAAAAGGGGGGATAAGGGAAAGCCAAACATCAATAGAAAGTGATGCAACAATGTGAGCGTATAAAACCCATCACTTCACTACACTTCCTTTAATGTATCTGCCAGGATTTCAAGTGATTACATTTATTTCGTATTATATCCTCATTCTGTATTATATTGGATTTGTTATATAATCAAAAAATGAGATTGCTCAATTTTATACAGCAGATTTTATTCAGAAAGTAAATTTCAGAGTAGAAAATGATGGAGAAGGTGAATATAAACATTAAAAATAAGAAAAGCAATGTTCTTCGGTGATGTGCTTTAATATAGCCTTTCCTTTTTCCTAATAACATCATAATTTTGTTCCAAGACGTATTATTCTCCTCACGTGTTTATATTCGAATATAAATTGAGATTTAGTAATGGCCAAACTTTAGATTTGAAAAATCACTATTGAATTATAAATAAGATTTTTTTTAAAGTTTATTCTAAGAATTTCGGATTTCTGTAAATTTATTCCTCATAAATATTACAGGATGTTAAATAAAAAAATTGTAATATGATTGCTATCATGAAGTATTTTTAACAATAATTTGTTTGATCTAAATAAGTTTAGAAACATATCTAATAAAATTATTTTTCCTTCGTTTTCATATTAGACACGCAATGTATGTCGAGCACAATTTTTTTTAATCCTTAATAGTTATGAAATCTCATGTTTTGATGTTAGAATACAAATTTGCTTTTTTTTCTTCTTTTATTTGTATTGCAAACAAAACATTTAAAAAAAATAGTTAATATTTATGTACAATCAGATATTTACACTTTTGACTAATATTCAAACATCAAAAGCACGTATAACACCAAACTAGGTTGTTGGAAATTCGGAATTTCCAAATTGGTGACTAGTTTGTACCTGGAGATAGAACTTCTTAATTTCAGTATCTAATGTTTAGATCTCGTAAGAATTTTCAGAAAGGTACAGAAATTCTTCTTTAAACAACATCTATTAACTTTTAATTTGATTTGTTATATTTAATTACTACAGTGTTAATTTTTTATGATGATTATTATATGATACAAATTGTCCCAAAATAAAAAAAGAAATTAAAGTCTGAAGTGGACAACTACTAACCTCAATTACGATGGATTATTAAAATATTATATGATTTGCTAAAAGACTAAATATATTCTAAACAAAAAAAGGTGTAAAAATAAACAATAATACAGTAATAATAAAAGTAAGAAACAAATTATTCACATATGCGTGTAGAAAATTTAAGACAAGATAATATTTTCTCGCAAAAATGTCATGCTTATTATACTTTACATGTATTTCACTTCCTTGCCAATTTTCCTTCACTCAGACTGTTTTAATTTTTATTCGAAATTATACGGGCGTTTTCTCTATAATACGAGCCTCAGAAAATTTGGTTTAAGATATCCCATATATATTGCTATATGTGCTCAGAGAAATCAGATTTAAAGCAGCTAAAGCCACTATGTCATTGAATTTTTTTTAAAATAATAAAAGAAATGAAGAGGAATAACAATCAATTTCAACAGACTGAATATATACTAATAAAATATTTGTTTTTAGATGTTAACGTTTGACACACTTACCTAAAATTAATCGAAAATAAATTAAAATAATTTGGCTTTAATATCTATCATAATTTGATGTTAAAGTAATTTGTTAAAGGAAGCATGAACATCACATTATATGTAGGATATTTAAATGAATTTAATACAATCAAATTTGCGGGAGAAATACGTAGTCAAAGATTCTAGTATGAAATAAATAAAAGTATAGCAAATTTTATTTCGTAGATTAGAATTCTATTTTCAATTATAAAATACCTTTCAATCGTTCATTTTTTCAAAAGATTAATTTTAATACTTGAACTGGTAACAACTGAGCTTCAGTTCATGTTTAAAATCTTTAATGAAATTTAATCTGAGATATTCTAAATTTGCATTTAGTTTGTGTTTTATGAGTTTCAATTAATCTTATTTATATGAATTTCTGTTGTATTGATTGCTTAATTCTTGCTTCCTGTATAAAAATTGTTTCCCTTTTACATCTAATATGGAAACATTTGCTCAAAATTCTTCTTAAATTGCATTTAATAGTTCATTTTGTCTTTTCTCTTGCCGTATTAAAGCGAAACTTAATATCAGTTTTGTTCTAACATTATTAAATAAATTAATAAGCTTCCCTACAGGGTTAAATTAATTTTATGAGGATTATTTTTTTTAAGTATTTAAATTTACTCTAATCCAAATTCAGTTTAAATGGGAAAAGGGGAGCTCATTTAATTAAAATTATGTTGTTACAATTAATTAATGTTTCTAAAATTTTAAGTTATTGAAATGTATTAGTCTTAGTCCATTGCATTTTAATTTTCCTTGAAACAAGTAATTTTTTAAAGCCTGTAAAGTCAGTTTTAACCGAATGAAATGTTATTAAACAAAATTTTCTAGTTATATTTTTTTTCAATCAAAATTCAGATAAGTATCATCAAGGCATGTCATGTGTCATCAGGGTATTATCATTTAGAGATTTATATATTTTATTAATTTAAATATGTCGTCAAATAGAAAAAAAAATCTCAATTGTAACCTACTTATATATTTTAAACATAATATATCCAATATATAAAATATTTTCTTACAAGTTAATTTTAAGATATCGAATAGAATCATTAGAAGAAGAAATTTCTCCCTTAATTTTCTTTTACACACTCAATAAAGAGGGTTTTGATTTTCTTTTAAAGCAGAGAATTAAAACAAATTAGTATTCTAGGTATTTTCATATAGACCCATTAAAAAATTTTGAATTTGACAATGCTCAGAAACTTTTGTCAATAGACTTCATAATAAATTTCCTTTTTTAAATTATAAAATTAAAACAAATACGAGTAGAACAAGAATAAATATTTTGATGCACTGGCGCGATGAAAAAGTAATCAAAATGATATCATTATGCAAAAGGTATAAATTTATCTGTCGAGATTAATTGCATCTTTTTCAAAGTAATCTTCAAGTGTAGTTCACTTCTGACATCACTTTTTCAAATAAAAAAAATGCGCTTTAAATTAGTTTTTGTGAAAACCCTTCAGAGTCCTTAGAGAATGTTCACCATTTACAAAAAAGTTCACACGGTGCTACATCAGGTGAATACGAAGACAGTGGAGTCGTATTTCATGATTTTTTGAAAAAATTTCACGAATAATTGTGAAAGATGCATTATCATTCTGTCGAAATAAGAGTTATTCTTCCCCTGCTTTGTTGTTCTCGATGTTTGTTTTACAGGTACTTGTGCGATAATGCCTATAATTGCTAAAGTAAGCTCTGATATTGTCCGATAATGCCTAAAATTGATTAGTACGTTCTAATTCTCTAATCGACATGCTGATGATAAATCGATGTGGATGGTTGTCCAGAGCGGGATTCATCTGTGATTGTTTCTCTAAATTCTTTAAACATTTTATTCCACTAAAACATTCTTGTTTTTGATAAGCGAAAAGGCCTTCAAAGATATCAAACATTTTTATGGAAAGAGTATTTTTGAGCAACCACTTTCATATTATTTACTCTCTTACATCCAACATTTTAGAAAAATTTCATTAAAAATCATTTTATTTTCTAAATGTAATAAATCTCTGACTGTCACTGATATTTATAGAAGTAGCAAAAATGTTTGATAAAAATTTGAAGGCAATATCTACTATAGGTGCACATTTTAAGTGAAAGATTCTGGATACTTTTTTTTATCACAATAATATTTGGCTTAAAATTTAATGTAGATAATCAGCTCCTGATTGTATTTTAAATTTTTATATCTGCGTTGCTGCAACTCCAAGTTATTGTATTAGTATGAGATCTGACTCACATATAGATAAATTTCACTCTTACGAATTTCCTCTAACATTTTATAGACTTTCATAATTTGAATATAAGAACACCATTTCCAAATTTCATTTATCTACCGTGAAAGGTTTTGAATTATCCTTCTCAGATACAGATAGACGAGCATATAAAATGCATTTCTGAGAGCAAATAAAATTGTAAACATGAAGATAGGAGAAAATGTCAACGTAGAAGTTTCTTTTTAAATATCAGAAAGTTAAAAATGTGATTTATAACTTAAAATATACTGTATATGGTACTATATAGGGGAAATACAAATTCAAATTGAATTTAGTCCACATTCTAATAGTTCCGCGACAAAGAATTTCTTTGAATAGATCCTGGCTACTGAAAGAATATTTTGCAATTTTTGTGTTAGTAATACAGTGAATACAGTGAAATATTAACTTCAGACTATGTATTTCCTGTTGGACTGAATATATTCAGTTTAGTATGGGCCAAGAAGATTGGCTCAAATAAAGTTTGAATCTTTCTCAAATCCGACTGGATCAAACTCTCCTTTTTTCGGGTTTTATTACATTTTCAGGAATTTGTAACTGCTTCCCGAATAAAAGTATTTCTCGCATATGACTTCTCTGTTAAATAAAACAGCATTTTAAACTACTAGTATGCGTTTTAAAAAAATTATCTAGCTATCTCTAAAATTATGTTTTGTAAACATATTTTGTTGATGCTACGGTAAATAAAGGCATTTTGCAAATATATACATATCTGCTTGTAAATTTCTGTATTTTATTTATTTTATTGTTTTTAATATTTTCATATTATTGTAGTTTAGTTTTAGTTTAGTTATATTAACGTCCCGTTTGAAAGTCACACTATGGTTATTTTGGGACGACTTGGTAATTTTGAGCCGAGGTCCGAAGACGAGGAAGACACCTGAGCTGGCATCCCCTCTCCAAACTTCCAAACCACACCAGCGGGAGGACTTTTGGCCTCGGTGGATTTAACGCGTACCACGCTAATCGCGTACACGACGGTTCTTCGGTGGAATCGAGGAACGAACTTGAAGTTCTCTTGTTCCTAAGCCGAGACCTTGCCACCAGGAAACAGTGGCCCTTCATATCATTGTAAATTATTCTCTTCTGGGGAGGGGTAATATTCAATTTTCAGTGGTTAGTTCTCTCTTCTTTGTGGTTAGTTCTCTGTTCTTTGATTGGTTTAGTGCTGTTGTTGAATCGAGTTACCTCCACTCAACGGACTGGAAGTACTTCCTAGGCGAGGGTATTTATTTTGGCTTGTAATGATTATTAAGGTCCAAACTTATTTTCCACTGTCATTTCTCGACTACGATCATTCAACTACATTTGATACTTCAGAGGGCGGGTTATATACGCTATGGTTATTGCATTTAAAAGTGCTTAGTATGCTAAAAAAAAAAAAAAAAAAAGGCTAAACCTCTGGTTTCAGTTCTCTGAGGGATGTATTAATGGAATTCCTAATAGAACTTTATTCAATGTGTTTGCGCGAGTTCCGATTAAGTCATATAAGCTAGTTTCCAAAAAACAGCTTTATTTGTTAAAAGTTTTTGTTACTTTCTAGGTAGCGAAAATGAAAATTTCTGTTCTTCATGCCTTTGGGGAAGAAAGGAAAACTCAAAGATATATATAGGATTTCTTCTCCAACCTTTGGGAAAAAGTATCTCTAGTTTAGAAAAATGTCAAAAAAAAAAAAAAAAGATTGGTTACATCTGAAGAACTAAATATTCTACTGTGACTATCTGAAGGGCAAAATATTCGATTAATGTTACCCCTGGTCTAACAAGATATTTATTAAATACAAGGACTTGCAGAGTTATAATAATCTCAAATGTTATCTTTATATTTACAGCTACAATTTTCTGTCACACATAAATTTTCTTTAAAAGATAAATAGTAAAAAAACAGTATTATAATCAATTCTAAAAATGTTCGTTCTATTGATATTTTTTAATATCTATGCATGATAAATCTGCAGTTGGTAAAAATACAGATTTTGGAGAAAACCCTTTTATGATATTTCTGACTATTCCATAACTTTTTAAAATAAAATTTGTGTTTATATTAATTAAACGAAATTTATTTCAATTGGAAGTTTAATTATAATGAGTCTGCTCTTTCAATAGCAAACTCTTTCAATACTACTACTATTTTTCAATGATACAACTCTTTAAATAATAAAGCATATTGAAATAATTACTTCAAATAAACTGAATTTATTAAAATAAGTAAAAACTAAGAAACATTAAAAAAAATTCCTATGCCTTCCGACAAGCTGGAATATACATATAATTTTTGAATGAAGAGTGGTTTTAAGTTCTACTGAACAAGATTGATGAAGATCTGAGAAATTTTTCTAAAGTTGTGTCATGAGAACCATTACAATAGGCAGTCTTCCAATAGGAATTTACTTAATATTTTTCTAAAAGTCTTTTTTGAATAAAAATTTAAATTCATCTTGTAATCTTCATAATGCAAATACATTGAACTTTATGTCATTTAAACTACATAATTCACATTTTCAAAATAATTTTTAAAGATCACAGTGATAAACTACAATGAAGGATTCCTTCATTTCTCGCAGATTAATTTTACTTTAAAATATTTTTGCCACAATAATACTTGTTGTCATGTACTAATGCTGTAAATTATCATCTTCTGCATTCCTGAATGAAAAACAAATTCACTTTCTCATTTCATCTGAAATGAAAGAAAAAAAACAGGCAACGGAAACAATCTAAGAGCAATTTAGAATAGCTCGATGTTACACTATTCCGAAAGAAAATGCATTTCTCTAGTCAGTTTTGAAAGAAGTAATTTTAATTCTGAAAAATAAATTTCAGTTTCGCCTTGGTCATTGTGTGTATCCTATTATCATTTCTAAAACGCAGTTATTATTTTAGTTTCTGCTTTTTTAAAAGAAGAGTTTCATTGTGCTAAGAGGGGAATATATATTTTTTTAGAATCAAAAGAGACAATTTCGAGTAAAAAATTAAAGTTTCTTTTAATTGTTCTGAAGGAAATGACAATTTTTATAATTATTATTTGCTGACAGCATTTGAATGACATTAAAAGAAATTTAAATTATGGTAGGAAATATCATAATATGGCAATGTTTAAAGAAGGATTCCACTATTTTAATATCATTTTAAAATTTGTCTTTAATTATAGCAACGATAATATATATATATATCATCACAACGTGCACGTACGAACATAACTATTAAAATAATAAAAAGTATTTCAGGAAAAAAACTTAAAATTCAAATTAAATAAATTTTTACAAATTTATTGAAACTCTAAAAATATAAATAAAAATACTTTTTATTATAAAAAGTCGTCAAAATAGCTTTTGCGTAATAATATCCAAAATGTAATCAAGAAAAAAAATTAAAATTTTCGAATAATTCTTATTTAAGTTCTGATTAAAATTTTGAAGGAGCTATTATTTGTGAAGGCCTAATGGCCAAGATGTGACATTCCGCCCAAATCTGTAATTTCAGATTTAATTATCTGCACTGTAGACAGTTTTGCATAGGTTTTAATTATGTATGTAGTTTATCAAAATTAATTGATTATGTGGCAGCATATAAATATTACCACGTTAATATTCCATATAAGAAATATAATCGCTTTAATTTTCAAAGATGATATTCTCTTAAGAATTTTTAAATGCCCAGTTTGGCTTATTGATAAAATAAATTCTTAATCATATGCACACACAACTTCACTGTACATTTTATTTATTTTTTCAGATATTAACTAAAGATTATTCAGATAAGCTTAATTAACTAAGATATAATATATTTCTAAAGTTTCATTAATTTCGATGATTCAGGTTGATTTGGAGCAATTTTTCAAAAATTAGTGAAGTTCGGGATACAAAGCAATAATATATTAGAGTTATAAGGTCGCTATGAACATGAAACCACCAGGCCCAGGAGCAAGCCAGCTTTACGTCCTGTGTTTCTCACTCGGTGAAATTACATTATTCATGACTGATGCTTATGACTAAGTGAAACCCCAATGTCAATCAGAGGGTAAAATGCACTATGACGCTACAATATCTGCATTTAGGTTAGCATTGCTGGAGATTATTTGCTTATTCCATACATATATCCCCTGATTACGATATTATATACATTTGCTACAACTTGGTGCCTTAAAAGGTGTGATATTTTTCTATTTTATTATCATCATAAGCAATAAGATAGCATAATGCGCAACGACATTATAGCATAGGCGTAGGTTGGAATTGTGGAAACTAATCTGCTTTTCTCATACATGATATCAACAATTCTTGATGAGAGAACATGCTGGATATTCTTTAAGGATATTCTTCTATCATTTCGTTTTGATATTCATTCGCTATAATTTTCTGTAATGAAATATTTAGGTTTTTTTCCATTCTCATCACAGGCAACCAGGTGATAGTGTGTTATTGCAAAGAAATTAATGTGATCTCATTTAAAAAAGAGTAGAAAAAGATACATATGTTTAACTGGATAGTGTGGGTATTTGATTCGAAAATTCAAAACTAAACTGATGTTAAAAGTTTAGCTGATTTATTCCTTACCACTAATACGAAATTTAATTTTTAAAAAATGCATATATATTTATAAGGTATAGTTCAGAAATAATTTAAAAAATTGTTAACAATCAATAATTCAGAAAAATAATTTTGAATTTGAAAATCACAATACATGGTAAAAATTGAAACTCGTTTAAAATCAGATACAGAAAAATCAAAATATTTTTTCATTCAAAATTTGGGCTTAATTTTATCGTCTGTTTTTAAGAAAAAGTAAAAAACTTCCAGTCTTAAACTATTCCATGAATATTTGTTTTGAATAATTTATATTTTCTAAATAAGTTAAATTTAGGTTTTCAAGAATTTTTGCTGATTTTTAAGGTGCATAAATAATTTTTAAAATATATTTATATAATTCCAATCTGTCTTTAATTCTTTTAATATCTTTCTTAATTTAACAAATACACTTAAAAAGTGATCTTTTAAATATATATTCTAAAAGAAAATTCTTTCCCTATACAAAACATGTTTTTTTTTCTCACTACACAACAACAACTAATTTTTATCTATGGTGTATAACAATTGTTCAACACGTATGAAACTGAAATGCATCATTTCCATGCAGCAGTAAAAAAAAATTATGCCTTAAGAAATTTCGAATTGAAATCTCTTCCATAATTAGAAATACAATTAAAAATAATAAGAGATTTGACAAAATTAAATTGCCACAGAAATTAATTTAGAATTAAGAATTAAAAACTAAAAAACTCCCCTATGCGTATAAAATTCATTAATTTTAATAAGGTAAGCAAACCAACAGAGCAAGCTCATTAGCTTTTTTCAAACTTCCAAACAAGAGATTTTAGAATTGCTTCAATCCAAATTAAAATAATTGGAGCGAAAGCTTTATTTCTATACTTAAATCTTCGGAGATTATTTGTCATTCATTTTAATCAGGAATTGGAATTAAAAATTTTCGCAACAAATATCTATAATTATTATTCCAAAGAATATTGTTTGGTTTGATATTCTCTTCAAATAAAAATAAGTTGTTGATTGAATGACTAAAAGCACTCAAAAAGTTTGCAGAATGCAAAAGTGTTCCAATACGAAACAACGTTCTTTTTTCGTCATGCCTTGAAATAAATACAAATTTTTTGCAATAAACTGTTATAATATGCTTCCATTGTTACGAATCCAGTAAGTGGTTTATCTCGAATATTTGATTAATTTCCCTATATATTTTTTAACATTTTAATTTAAAGGCTACAATCAGTAGCTATGCAAAAGACACCATAATAATATGTTTTTCGGCAAATAAATACAAAATAAAATGTGATAAAAAAAAGAGACTTGAATGAACTTGATTACTTATTTAAGCACTTTAAAATCTTAAACTCTAAAACAAAAACTATGAAACTGTAAAAAAGATAGAAACAAAAAATTGTTTGGTTTTTATATACAAAATACACCCTCGATATCAATACATTGATGTCACAAAGAATTAATGGTTATTTCAGTGCTTACGCCAGAATATTTACCCTTTTGAATGGTTGTAAAAACAAGCATCGAAGTTATTTGTATGGTCAAAATAAAATAATTGTATCTTAAATTTTGTATAAATAGATAAAACAGAATTGTAAACAAGACAAATGTGGTGGATTCCCCATACAGTTATTTTTCAAGCATGAGCAATTATACTAATGCTGGAAATGTAGGCAGAGTTGAGTTCCTATCTTAAAAATTCTTTGATACACTGTATATCAATCGCCACTGGAAATAAAATTATAATTTTGAAAGCATTCTGTTATTATTAATTTTCAACAATAAACATGGAGTTAAATGAATATAAGCATAATTTTTTTTTGTATTTTTAAATATAATTCAACCCATTTCCCACTGATCCTAAGAATACCTTATACCGTTTTTATTAATATATCATTCTACTTTATACAATAAAAGAAAAAAATGAATAACTGATATTGAAAATGTTAGATATATAAGATTTAAACAATGTAAGTATATATTATTTTGAAGTATAACACAAATATTCATTAAAATAATTTTTATTAGTTAAAAAGTTTTGGTTTCTAAACATGAAAAGCAGAGATTGGAAAACACGCTTTCAAATTAACACACACACACACACACACACACACACACACACACACACACACACACACACACACACACACACACACACACACACACGCACACACACACACACACACACACACACACACACACACATCTATATATATATATATAAATCTACTTTTACTTAACTTACTTATTGTCTTTTAATTATATTTTCAAAAATCATTTTCAGAAATATAAAGAGTTTCTCAAATTCTCAGGCACGAAATTTTGTGACCTGAAATACATAAATTTTATCTATACACAATATCTCAAGATAAAGAACAATAAAAAAGGCTGATAAAATTATTTTTCACGTATTTCTTGATGCACGTGAATTTTTAAAAAAAATTTGTCCCGAACATTTCAAGAAAGTTGTCCCGAACATTTTATTTTAACAGACAGAAAATCAATGTTTTCATACAATACTTCCATATTCATAGAGAGAAAGTGCGTATTCTTTTCCTGTCAATTCTTCTTCTCAACATTATTCTCAAAAATTTACTTTTTCATTTGAACTTTTGCATTGTTATTTTAATTTTTTTAGCAAAGGATCAAATTCATAACAATTTTTAATAATATAAAAACATAATATTTAAAAAAATTATTTTTTAAAATATGATTATAATAACAAGAAAAACATTATTTTTTACTGTCTGGTCTTTTTGGTTGTGCGATATATTATCTCCTATACCCGAATTTTTAAAAGTTCAATTACATTTTTTTTTCAATTTTTTATCCCGTCATTTATTAAAGAAATTTTTGTAACGAGTTTAATGTTTCAATTATTGTATAACAGATTAAATTTTATTTGCTCAAAACACTCTATTGTTTTGTATACAAAAAAAATTATATTTCTAATTTAAACGTTTTTTTCAAATTAATTGTTGCTGATATAAAATGTATTCTCTTATATCTTAAAAAATTGAAAAAAAAAAACTTATTTGTTTTCATATAGCATGTCTGTTTATAAAGTTATAATTGGTAAAATGATACCTATTATTCCATTACAACATTCATCAGCATCAGAAAAACATCTTTATTTTAATATATTTTGTTACATCCTTCAATCAATTTGAGCGATTGAAAAAAATTATTTTCCTAGCGTCATGTTTGTATCTTCGTTCTGACTCAATATCTAAAATTCGAGTTTATCAGTATAATATTGATTAATATAATTTAGGATAATGTTACAATTCATCAGAATTATTCAGAATAATAATACATATCAATATGATTGCAGTATTGTAAAGAGAATTTCGTACTTATATTATCGGAAGTTGCGTCAATTATCATGCAATGTTTCTATTATTTAATAGCATTTATAAGTTAGAGCGCTATCTAAGTTTTGGGGGGCCCGATGAAAAATTATCTTTATGAGTATATTAACAAAGGACAGAAACTGATACTATTGGTAATTTCTACAAAATAGACTGTCAAAATATCAGACTTGCCCTTAAATTACGCTAAGCAAAAGTAGTTGCGTATTGAAGTCAACGGCTAAAGCGATCACGACAGACGAATTAAGCCAAAAAAATATGTTACAATGACTCACATTAGAGATTCAAAATATATTTTAATCAAATATATGAATGATATTGCCCCATGTTGATGCGCTTGTAGAAATAAACAGGTAATGGATAAGCTATTGCAATAAAATCAAATGTAATGAACATAATATGCAAATTAATAAAAAATATTTTATTGATTTATTCTTGTCGTATGTGTTTATTTATAAAAGATTTTCTTATGGATGCTTGTGTCGAAATGTATGCAACTAATTAGTTCGAATTGAAAATAATGGATGGATATTTTAAAAGCTATAACATTTTTCCTCAGATCTTTAATTATTTAGCTACTCCTGCTAAAAACTTATCTTAAGAGTAAAACTTTGAAATATTTTTGATAAATTTTCTTATATTTCGACACGGAAAAAATTTCAAAACAGCTTCTAAAAAATAGATTTTAACAAGAATACAAAAAAAAAAATTGTTTTCCTACTTTTCTAAACCACTGGAAAATGATATGCTTTAATTCTTGCACTTTTGATATATCTGTGCACAAAATTTTATCCCATTTAACACTTTTCGTTTTTTTTTTATTATAGTATTCATTTTCTCTTGTACTGTAGGAGAGACAAACAGTAGTTTTCGTTCAAAATGCGATAGCAATGTATAAATTTTATGCAAAGAACATATAATAAAATTTTATTTTAGCTCAAAACGTTTTTAAGTTATTGTATTCACAGACAGAGATATAATTCAAAAAATATATTCTTCAGATTCAGGGGAGTCTGGAACGGAGAGACGATTAAATTTGATTATATTATAGCATGTTGGACGATTGCATTTCAGTATACTTTACATACGTGAAAGTAAAATATCAAAAGAAAGGCATATAGAATAATTCTATATTGAAAATTCATCTCCCAATATATTTAATATTTTAACGTGCTTTATTTGAATTTCACACAAAAAAGTAAATTAAAATAAGGGAATAAAATTTTTTATCCACAATGTCAGACGATATAAAAATCTAAAGAAATGTTCAATTTCTCCGCTTTTAACAATGAAATAAGTACACATGATTAAATATTTAATAATGCTATGAAAACAGTTTAAATTTCATTCCAACAAAACAAGATATTATTGAGAATTGTGAATAAAAATATTTTTTAAATAGCCAATATGATTTTTTTTAAACTAGTCGACTATAAAATAAGCTAGACTGAAAAATACATTGTTTTAATTTTAAAAGGATGTAAAATGAATTTTTATTGAATCATAGTATGTTTATAAGTTATTGTAGGGAAATGCCAAAATCTTGCTTAATTTTTAATTAATAAAACATTTTCAATAAAATCTTCTCAAGTGTGTACATTTTCATATTCTGAAATATATTTGTGCTAAATTTGGTAACTCTAGGTCAAGAGATTTGCAGACCACAAAATACACACGTCTTATTGCTTGTAAATATTTCCAATTTAGATTGGGAAAATGAGGTTTCATATAAATGTTAGAGCAAAACTAATCTAAACACAGAAGCTAAATGGAGATGTCATCACAAAATCGTAACCGATAGATTGTGTCCTTTGATGTAAGACTGATAAAATGATGCTATTCAACTTTGAAATTCAATACTTTTGGAAAGGTGGTTCTTTTACCAATATATCTGTGCTTCAATAATTATGATATAACTTCTATTGATTATTATTAATATAAACACAGATAATGATAATACGCATTTTGGGCATTTTATTTTTTATAATTAAAAATTACAAGAATGTTTAGTGAGCTGTGAAAATTTTAGGTCCTGATTATGAAGGGACAGCTATAAGTGAAGAAGGAACCTTGTTCAAATATTTATGAAATGAATTCTACATTTAAGATCGGAGATGATTCAGATAATCAAACATCGGGGCAAAGAAGGATCTAGAAAAACCTGTATAACTCGCAAGATTCTTGCTATTTCTATAATCGTCGATTTGCCGCCAAATTTTCCAGGTCTGGGTGTCAATGATCCGACATCCATTCAGTATTCATAATATATATCTGTAAAATTCTCTTTTTACAATAAAAATGATTGCGCATGGAAGAAGTGTTATAAACTGGTGACAATAGGATTTCCAATTCTAATTCGCCATAATTTTGAAAATTCTATAAACTATTATTTCCTCTTTTTCAATAATTTGTTAAAAGGAAAAAAAATTCAGTTCTCTAAAACGTTATAGGCAGTAAATTGTCCAGTTATTTTGCCATTAAGCATGAAATGAGACTGGGATAATGGATGAAATGATGTGCATATTAATGAATAAATTCCATTATCAGTAAAAAAAAATAAACTTTTCAGTTTACTCCAAAATATGATGGTAGCTGAATTACATCATTTTTTAAAAAAAGAACATAACTTATTATATAACAATTTAAAATATTATTTTACCAAACGATCGCTATAAAGTGGTAAATCATATTCTTGGACTTCATTCTTGCGTTGAGTAAAAAATAATGGTTAAACTAAAAAAAAATACAACCTTGATAGAAAAGAGCAAAGTTGAAAGAAATATTTAACGTACTTTCTAGTAATCTAAATTTATGTTTGAATGTTCAAAGAACAATGCAGAGAAGGCTTAGAAAGAACACTCCAAAATTCGTTTAACAAGGCAAAAAATTCCCTCTTCTTTTACATAATCGCAAATTAAAGCTTCGTTTAAAATGTACTCTACGTTTTTTTAAGTATGTGTCAATTAGTAATGTCGAGGGAGTAATACGTTTCGAACTGAAAAGATGTGGGACTTCCATTCAGCTTTTAAAAAAATGTATTCCTACCCACATTTGTTATTTTAAACATGGAGGTGCATTGATCGATTAATTTCTTTTTTATTTCCTCGTTTTTTTCTGGCAGAATTAATCGTAAGTTTCGTGTGGTACCTCATTTGGTAGATTACCTATTTAAAAAAATAGTAAAATGTATGAATTATGCTATTAAAAAGCCTGAATGTTTCTTTAGCAATCTCATTCTCATTCGTAAAATATGATCCAAAAATATAATGAGTAAGTAATAGCAAATATTACTTGTTGATTTGTTGATAGATATATGATTTGTTGATCATATGTTTGAAATCAACATATAATTTGTTGATAGATAATTCGTAAAAAGAAATGAGGGAATTCATACCTTTAAAAAGTCATTTTTAAAAAAAAATTATTGTCATGAAATAGGATGTATTCCACTGACAATTATAGTATATAAAAGAAGTCCTAGTGAAATATATATATATATATTTCTTTTTTGAAGTTTCCATACACATAGAATAATTATTTTTATTACAATCAAATTAATGTTTATATTTACAAACAATATTACAATAATAATTAATGGTATATTTACAGGAAATAATATTAGTTAATATATATACAAGCATTATGTTAAAGCTAGTTTTATCAATTTTTATTCTTTAATACTTCATTAAAAAGAATATTTCTCTATAATGATATTTATAGAGAAAAATATAATGTATTGTTGAATAAATATAATGTAATTCCAGAAAATTTAATAACAACTTTATTTTTTCCTTGTAACTATATCAAAATTGAAATTAGTTCACTCTAATTTTTGGATTTTTATTTATAATTATTTATTGAAAATTTCGTAAATATTATAAATAGATTTCTTTTTTCTGAGTGTACCGATTTTAGCGATGAAACTTAATGTTATCGAATCACAACACATAGCCTATTTGCAATTAAAAACAAATAATTTCAAAATAATTTAATTCTCTGCCTTTTTATAATGAAAATAACTGCTTCTTCCTGTGTATATATACATGTATATAAGTATATCCTATGTTTTAAACGAGATTTAAAATTTACTTGTAAGAAATGCTGCGTTATTTACAACTGAATATCTCATTGAATACTTTTCTTTGTATTTCGCTAAATTACTTCAGTTTACCTAAATTACTTCAATTACTTCACTTGTATATAAATGAAAAAAATATTAATTCTCATTAATATACATATATTTGTAAAACCTCAATGAAATGATAGCTGTATATGCAAGCAATTATAGGAAATGATTATTTTACCTAATATAAAGGTAATAAATATTTCATCGTTAAAGAAAACAAAATACAAACTAAAGTCCAAGGAATCTTTAAATATCTGCGACATATATAATTAAAAATGTTTTTAACAAAAAGAATAAACGTGAAAGGTTCTGTTAAAAACCAAAAAACAAAACTAAAAAATAAAAATTTTATCCTGCATTTTCATTAAGAATTATTGAATAAATAGATCTTTTATTTGAAAGTGATAGTAAGAGGGTAAATATATCCTTTAAATAATTAAGTTTTTTAAAATAATTTTTATATAAAAAAATCTTAAATGTAGTGAACGATAATTATTGCAACCCAAATTTAATTTACAGCCATCTAAAATATGATTATTTCATAAAAAATGGAGTATGTATGATAATTTTAAATACTTTAATTAATTTCATTTTTTTTTCTTTCATATAGAACGAAGATGATGAAAAAAAAACGATACTTTAATCGTTGAACGAAATAGTATAAATGCTATATCATTAAGAAATTCAGATTCTCCTATTCTATGATTATTACTCATTATTTGTTAATCACCCAATAAATAGCTTTTTTAGGGTTATTTTATTGTATCATTGTATCTCTAATGGATATATTTATTATACTTTAAAGGGTAATAGGGTAGAAAAGAAAGATAAATAGCTACTTGTTCTTATTACCTGCATTCCTTATCTTTTGGTTATTTGAAATATGCAGAAAGAATTTTCATACTTCAATAGACTTTCCTTTTTTTTAAATGTTCATTGTGAATTTGTCTATTTTCATTTTTTTAAAAAACCTCAATTTGCTTTAACAGTTCTACAATACTAATAAAAACATTTGTATTAGTTTATGCTAAATTTTGTGATTAAAGAAATATTCTCATTTCTTATTTTAATTATCTATGAAAAGGTCCACAAGAGAGACAATAAAGATTTCATTCATAAGGTTCATCAGAAATATGTCACAATATCAAAGCTTTTAATTATAAAAATCTTTCATTATTTGAATTCGTTTGAAAATATTGTCAATTTAAAAATGTTGTCTCAAAAATAAAAATGGAATCCCTTGATATTTTCCACAGTTTAAGGAAAAATTACATTTTTGCAAGAGTTTTTCAAAAGAATAGAAATCACCATAACTACTTTCCAGATGAAATTTATTTCTTGAGGAATATTAATGAATAATTACAAACTTACTATTTTTTCATTGCCATTTTGATTCAAAATATAAGCATACATTTTTGCGGTCTTCAACTAAGTAGATATAAAAGTACCGCTTTGTAAAGTTTTCAACATTAATAATTTCCAAGTTGTCAGACGAAAGTCATTTCAAATGCCTCTATGTCAAAACATTAGAATTTCCAGAAACTGCGTTTTAAATCAACCGTCGGTATATTAATAAAAATATTCTTCTTATTCTCTTTTAGAATGTACTCCTTTTTTTTTCTCTGCGAGAAAAGAATTCTACGGAAGAAATAAACTGACATAAAAACTGGACGGAATTTGAAAAATTACATCGAATACAAAAACTTTCTCTTGTGAAGATTTTGCTTTTGGTGCTTTAAAGAAACGACCTAAAACAAATCGTTCACATGGTATGCGATCAAACGATACGTCATCAACAAATCAGTTTTAAATCTTTGTGTTTCCTTCTATTTGCGTAAATATTTGAAAGAAATACGTAAATATATACTTCAAAAATTCAATTTTTGTCCAAATATGAGTTCTAAACATAGCATCGCTTTGGTCATTTTTGAATTTACTGGAGTTTTTGGAATGGCAACATATGTTTTATATGTTGCTTTTTTTCAAAACATTCTTTACCTCTGGATTTCTCTGGAACCGGGGATTTCCAAAATGTAAGAAAACTTTTTACATGAATTTTGCTATCTCAAAAGTTTTTGATAACTGAAATTCTTATATTTAAAAAATATTGAACTGTAAGGAACCAATGAATGCAATCTGCTTCGCTTTTCTTAGATTACATCGCTTAAAATGAAATGTTTTCTAACCTAAATATAGAAGTTGCTTTTGAATATAAAAAATATAAACAAAAATAAATTGAAAATAAATAACTAAATTTCTATTAAATGTGTGTAAATATATGCATACATTAAAAGAGTATATTACATAAATTTGCCCTGAAAATAGCTTATTAATTATTTATTAAATAAAATATTATTTTATAAATTTAATAATCTTAAGCTATTTTCAGGACAAAAGTTTTTTCATCTTATCAATATTAAATTTTTAAAATAAATATTTAATTTTATATATTAAATGTTTCTCGAAATAATGATTTTTTTATTAATTTAAGCTAGTTATATGCATAATGAAATAAAATATGTTGAATATTTTTTTCTTTCTGAATTTTACACACTTTTATCTGAAACTATTCTCATAAATCAAAGCAAGTTAGGATAAATATGAATTACATTCATTTCGGGTTTAAAATTTTATATTGGTATTTATATTTTTCAACTTTATATCAATGTAATTATATCATAATACCAATTTATTAATTTAAAATTTTTCAGCATTATACCGTTTCCACTTTAAATTATTTACATTTACAGTATAGAAAAGAAAATTAATATAAAGTTACATGAATAATACATCAAAATAACTATTTCGTGTTTATCTTCAGGAAAATAATATGTTAATTATTATATTTTAAAATGTGATATATTTAAAATAATGATTTCCTATATATACAACTTTTCTCATTTATAAATGCACATTACGATGTAATTGAATTATTTCATATAATTTTTTTTAAATATTTAAAACAAAGTTATATTGAAATTAACTCTCAAACAAATAATCTATAAATGTAACAAATTATTATATGATTTATAACTAAGTAAGCAATCAAGCAACGATTTGATACTGTGTCCTTACATCAGAATCAGAATAGGAACACAACGACATAGCATTACAGATTTTTATAAATAATTTGAGACAACTAGACGCTACACGATACATCTTCTGTAGGAATCTACAGGTCTCAGAGACATTCGCATGTATTTCGAGAATGCTTAAAGGAATTTGAATTCCATTCAGATGAAATCAATCGGATCTCTTCACAAGAATGGAAAGACCTGTAATTTTCCTCGTTTTATCTTTCAGAATGAAAGTGGAATGCATCTTTGATTCTCAAGCAATAGGGAATATGCCATTTTTGGTGTCGTATTTTCACTATTATGGCTCCCTTTATTGATTGGAATTGTCATAATGCTCTTCGTGGCCTAGATGATATTTGACATCGTAATAATGGTATCTAACAACGTATCAAATTATCCATTGTTCTTTGTATTTGTATGTTTTTATACAATCTCTCTTTAAGGAACAATAAAGCTGTATTTTTTATCTCAAAATTAATACATTTGTTGCGGAATTCAATAAATGGGAATTTTTAATGCCTTATTTATTAGACATTTCATTTTTTTAAATGTTATTCAAATTTTTATTAAATTAAAATTTGTTAGAGTATTGTTATTTGACGTTTTTATTTACTTTCAACGTGCGCAATGGTACAAAATGAAGCTTATCCACTATACAGTTTTGTAGCAAAGATCCCCTAATAAAATTCGTGTACCTAATTTGCTACATTTTTAAGTTACTGTGTTGCCATGTACAAGGAAGGCAGACATTTAGTTGGCACAATTCTTTTAGAATTTAATAGACAATTCTGATTTGAAAAAATAACATCTTTATATCTTGGTGAATTTCAAATCTATCATGTGAAAAAAATAACGAAAAACTTTTTCGAAGATGGGATTCTCAAAAGATGACGATTCATTAAAATACCAAAGACTAATTTTTTTGGTCAATTAAATCATTTCTTTTGTTGCATTTTGCATAAGAAAAAATATTTAAAAAAATGCTGATCATGGAAACAAAATAAATATTATTCTTTTTCAGATTACAATATTATTTCCTGTATTTTGGGTAAAAGAAAGCGAAAATAAGAAGTATTTTATAAAAGTCTTCTTTATTGATCTTTTATCAACACTGGTGATTATGGAACTCCGAAAGTTCCCTAATTTAATACAAAATTATACACTATTTTGTTTCTTAGGCATATTATTTTATGAAATAATGTTTTCAATATTTATACTATTTCCTACCAATTATTGCATTAAATATTTCAGGCAAAATTTTGTTGCCAAATAGTTCGTCACGATTAAAGCTATTGATTTTGTTGTTTAAAGAAGTTCATAGATAATTTATATTCTTTTCCTGCTAGTTTCAGGAAAATTTTAGATTATGTTTATCATCACATTGAAATTAAAATGTCTGTTTCGAAAATAACGGGGTTTATTCATGATAATAAATATATTAAATAAGTGCCAAAGAAGACTAAAATTCAAGCCCTGAATTTGAAATATTTATTCCTTATGTGTATTAGTTGAAACCTCCTGTATTTTTTTTATGATAGGAAACTTTATAAATCTTCTTGAAGTGAAGCAGTGTTCAAGAAATGAAATCATAAATATCAAATGAAGATAAAAATTCAATTTTGAAATAAAGCTATTTGTACCTTATGTATGTTTTTTACATCCTCCTATATTTTTAAATGGCAAGAAACTTTACAAAATTTTCATGGACATGTAATTATTTCTTTAAAAAAAGGATTCATGAAATTTGTTAGAAGATGGTAGTATAATTGAAAATGAAGGAAAAATGGAAATAAAGCGGATAAATGTTAAATGGAAAAAAAAATTAACAGAAAGAAGTTATTCAAAAGGAAGATTCTGAATTAAATTTTAATTAAGAATAAATACTACTATCTTCAATTAATTCTAGTTTAATGCATTCTGTAATTTTCTTAAGACGACAGTTTTTTAAAGTCTCGAGATTAGAAATTGGGAAATGCGGGCGATATTATTTGAAAAGATGTTTCACTAAAGCTATTTTACATTTAATTGTATTATTAGAGGTCAAATATGTATTTCAAAGGTAATATAGATATCTAAAATTGAGTCACAATATGTAGTCAGAAATGACAAAGCATGATACAGGAGATTTTGGAAATTGGACGAAAAATACGAAATAAAATCTTTAATTCGTTTACCTACATATAATAGTTAATGGAAAATAATATCTTTCAGAAAATAAAAAAATAAAAATGGCGATTCGAAATAAAGGAAAAATAAAAATATTTTAAGTTGGATTTGAATTTCCATTACATTTAAGAAATTATATTTAATCATAGAACGTTGGAAATTCGTAAAGAGAATTTCATAACGTTGAGATAAAAATAAATAAAACCCAATAACTAAATCAATGCGAAGTACTAATGTAAAATATATTTAAAGTTTTTTTTTATTATTATTTCTTAAAATTAGGAAAAAAATGTATGAAAATAAAATTGGCATCACCAAAAATTTTAAACATTTTGGATTTGAAAATAAAGAAAAAAGCAAATAATTCTGAAATAACTTTGCTCCGAAGTTATTGAGGAAGGCAACAATATTTCGATTATTTTTTTAATTAAAAATGAAATTATTTTTTTTCTTAAAATAATTTCTTTACCACTATTGACCCGAGAAATATTTACACTTAAAATATAATAACTCTGAGACCCTGTTAGTTTATTTTTGCAAAGATGTTTTGAATGTCCCTGTTGATTTTAGGTTTGAATTATTTTCGTATCTTGCATGTAGCAACTTTCTATTTATAGGTGGTATCTAACTTATAGACATTATCGTTCTAAATATGCTTGAGAAATGCATGATTACAGTCAGAAATATATTTCTCAGCCTTTTTAACTCTAGATATTTAGATTATTTTCTTAAACTGTTTGTTGAAAATTAGTGACAATTCGAAAATTTTTAAAATAAGCATCAAATTAATAGAGTAAATCTGTTATTTTTAGATTGTTTATACTAATATTTTCATTGATTCTTTAATATTTTTTAAATATACTTCATTTATGTGAGATTGGCTATTATAGTTTTTCTTCTAATAAAATGAAACGAAAATTTAAAGGAATTAATGATTATTTTCTTTGCTTATTTATCAGTTAATTGAAAAATAAAAAAAAAATAAAAAAAATTATTTTGTGTTAAAAGAAAATAAATAATTATTTTGTATTAAAAATAGCCTCTTAAAGAAGAAATGACTCTCAGAAAAAGATATTAGTTTATCTAGTTAGAATCAAAGGATAGAATATGACTGATCTCAAATTTTCTCTTCCCTCGTAAACTTCAAATAAAAAGTCTATTTTATGAAGCAATTTTAAATTTGTTTTTTCTGTGTAAGAGAAATCATCAATTAACTGATTCTTAATTATTTCTCTAAAGTACAAAAAATAGTTTTCAGTTTCATTTCAACAGTGAATTTTAACAAATGCAAGTTTCTATATCCAATACAAGTTACTAGTATTTTATTTCTACTCTCAGACAAATATTAATACTGATTTTAAAAGGTGAAAAGAAGGTAAAAACGACCACTTTAGTGTAGAAAAATTTAAGTAATATGAGAAAAATTCCAAGCATTCAACACTCTAATAAAAAAATAAGCAAAATGCAAAACTCCTACCTGATTGAATAATTAACTGCTTTCACTCTACCTAAAAAACGCAGCTGTTTTCATGCGAAGTGGTGTAGATTTCACTTGTGTCATTTTCCTTTTCGCACATTAAGACCACAGGAGCTGATTTTAAATGTGAACGGAAAAAAATTTTAATTTTATTACGTAAGTTTTCGTGAAAGTTACATAAAATAGAATATACCATTTATTTAGATAATAAAACTAAAAATATGTAATTGCTCACAATACTTATTAATTAAAGTAACATTCTTTTTAATTTGAAAAATAAAAGAGACTAAATAAAAATCAGTATCAGTAAAATTGTTACGATTCAATTTAAATTAATATTATTTTTAAATAAATTGAATAAAAACAATTTTTTAAAAGCACTTAGTAGAAATTTGTATTTTAATCATTTTCAGCATTTTAGACTTTTATTTTTATAAATATTATAAACTTTTCAAACCAATTTTTTCGGGAAGTTAATATCAGGTGTCGCCCCTCATACGGAATTCAAATTTAATTAACTGAACAGATTAACTAAAAATTTAGTTCTGGTATTACTGAAATAGTGTATTTTCCTGGAAACTGCAAGTTTATAATATTTAAAAACGCAAACATACATGGAAATTGTTGAATAATCAATTACTGTATTCCATTTTATAAATATGAGGCAAGTTAAATAAAAACGAATAAAAATATACATTATAAATATAGAGAATTGATATTTATAATGTATATTTTTATATTTGATTTTTATTCTTTTTATATTTTGAGAAGATATTTATAATGTGTATATTTCCTTTTTTAATAAATTTTTATTAGGAATTGTTTTAAGTTCAATTTTATACTAAAATTAAATATTAGTTTGAACATTATTAACTTTAGTAAGATTAAAATTAAATATTACTTTAATACCCATTCAATTTCGATTCTTTATAATCACGATTTAAATCCATACTGAATATTTTTGAAAAGTTATTTTAAACGAAATAATATTACTACATTGTTGCTTTTTTTCTGTAAATAGTTGTTTTTTTATGATATGTACACTAAAAATATACATGACTTTTAAGATTTAGTAAGACTCGTGATCTATTTTTTTCAAAAGAAGTTTAATATTATAATCATTTATTTATTGCAGTGCTTATCGAGAATATGTATCCTCATTTAGTTGAATTGCTAATGACAGAATTCAAAAGGTGACCAGACTTTTTACATCGGAAACTTCTTCAGTAGCTCACAAAAAACCTAGAGTGCGACGAAAAATTATTAGATTCCTTAGCCACTTTCTATTTTACATACAAATGGAATTTTATTTTGAATGAAATGCAAAATGCGTGTTTTGAAATCCTTCTAACATCATTCCCAACCAAAATTTAAATCTTTTCCCATATAAAAGCTAATGACACTTGAGAATGTACAGGCAAACACATCTAACGGAAATGTTTATCGATCATTTTACTAACTTTAACCTTTTGCGAAACTCAGAAAAGGGATTTTGCATTCTCTCCTGAAATATTAGCATTTCTTAATCCCACAGCAACGTGTATGATTCCATTATTGTCAAGAAAAGGGTTTAATAAAACTTTTTATCACGCAAATTCAGCATTTCTTACGGTTTTTCGCTAGGCTCTTTTTACGAAATTGATTCCACAACAGCATGAGAGGAATTCTGTGGTTCGCGATATTTACATGTTTAAATTCAAAAAATAAGTTCTTCCTAAATTTGGACTTCCCGTTTCCCTTTAGCATACATAATAAACTGAAGGAAAAATTAGGAATTTTATTCCTTCTCTAGAATAATTTGTATTCATGTCCAATTTAAAAATTTCCTCGAAATTGTAGATAAATTTAAATACTTATTAAAACTAAGTACATACTGTACTTGAAAACTTTTAAATTTTGTGATTTTTAATACTGTCATTCTTTATGAAATAAGTATAGAATTCTTTATAAAACTATGTTCATAAATTATTACATTCATCTGCGATGGGTAACAGAAAATATTTTAAATATAAATATTTGATATGTGAAATTATTTATTTAACCAATCTGATGGCGAAACATTTTGTTTCATTCTAGTTTCTTTATTACTATAAAAATATATAGTAATAATTAATTTTGAATAAATAATAATAATTAAATTATAATTAAATTAATAATAATTAAAAATTTAAATAAATATTTTTAAAAACATAAAAGTAAAGAATTAATAAATAATTTTTAAAGCATAGAAGTAAAGAATTAATATACAATTTTTTAAAACGTAAAAGTAAAGAGTTTTGTGAAAATTATTGTAATGTACGTTTTATTATTCAATATACGCTATGGTACTGATGTTTTTGAAAAAGCATGGTAATATTGCCTTGAGTGGCTTATAAAAAATTTTATTTAAGATAATACACTGAAATCTGAAAATTATTCAATAATGATATTTTTTTCCAAATATGGAAAAAGATATATTTCCGATTTTCATTCAGATTTTCTGATGAGCTTATCTTAATTAAAAAAGCTAATTATTGACAAACTTAACAGCATTTAAGAAGATTTATTTACTTAATTATTTGAGGATTTTATTTTGATTCAAAATAAAGATAAAATAATAATACATAATGTTATCCAATTCAATATCATTTTATAAATCACTTTGGTTATTAAAAACATACCATTTCCTCTTAAAATATCAACATGATGCAGTGTTTGAATACATCTTTCAAAATATTGATATTTTGGAAGCGTTCAAATGAAATTAATCAATGTAAAAGCAGATATCATTCTAAAACAATTAGAAAACCATTAACTGAAAATGATTTTTAAAGTAATTATTTTAAAAATCAGTCATCTATTTTCAATAAAAGTTTAATTATACTTTTTCACATCGTCTGCTATAAAAAAATGTAAACCATGAATTATCAAATATCCTGAAAATACATATAAATGACGAAAGAATAAACGGAAGGACGTGACAAACATACATTGAATATTAAATATACATTAAGAACAGAAATCGTTGAAAATGAATGTATACATTCGCGTAGAATCAAATGCTGAAAGACCAAAGAAAATGCATAGCTGCAGAAAAGAAAATAATATTAATAACATCATTTGTGCGTTACATAATCTCCAAATGACTTTGTCGTAAATGAACATGTATTGACACTCCAAACTTCCTTACATACATCAGAAACACTCTGAGTGTCTTTTTTTGCTGATGAGAAAGCTGTCCAAATGGTATGTTGTTTCCTTTTTCCTTGCATGAGTAAACATTACAGGAAATAAATGCCTCAGAAGCAATCTGAAAGCAACCGTCCTATTCAACTTGTGTTATGGATTATGGTCCGATTGCTTCATTATTATTGTAATGCATGACAATGGTACAAATGATTATTAGTGTCGGAGTTATAGTTGTCATACATTAACTTAATTTGATACAAATGATGAAGAGATTCTACAATCTTGAAACAATCTAAATAATCGAAGATTAGTGTAATAGTAGTACACTTTTAATATGCACATTCGTCTTTTAAGCACATTAATGACATATTAATAAAATATATGTGATACTAAAAAAAGTGTGTGTGTGTGTGTGTGTGTGTGTGTGTGTGTGTGTGTGTGTGATCTAGCTAATTTCCCCTCAAGAACATCGATACATAATTTTTGTGCCGTTTTAAAATCACAAATATACTTTTTCTTTTCTTATTTTATTTTTAACTACCCGCCTTTCGCGAACATCCGGTTCGCCAGTATTTCCACTCGCTACAATTTTCAATTAAATATTTTAAGTAACTGGTCTCTTAATAGAGTCTCAAACAAAACATTTTTAATTTTAAAATTTTGATAGTCATGCAAAACTTATGCTGTTGTTTAGATCGCTTCGTTCAATTTATTATATATATTTTACTAATTTGTTGTCATTTCCGGTAAAACTTCAACTTTAATTTAAAGTGAAAATGAAATTGCAATTTATATAAAGATATTTTTTAATAAAACCAAGCGTTTTATTTTATTTATCATCTTTATTGATATTTATTTATTTATTTATTTATTTATTTATTATTATTATTGAATATGAGTATTGCAAACAGAATCGCTTGGTATTTAAGCCTTATGTGAACTACAAAATATTTTTCATAATTTATGTAATATCTCAAAGAATAATTCAACAAAAATTTCTCAGATTCAGCATAAAATTCAGTTTTTAGTTTCGCTTTCCAAGGATTGAAATGAAATCAATAATAATATTTTGTTCCGGCCTGTAAATATATTTCAAAAATTATGAAGTCTAAATTTAATACAGTAAGGTATCATATTCTGAGAAATATTCTGGACACACCAAATTTTAAATAAATGAATAAATGTTTCTATTTTCCACGATCAACTAAGACTTATTTATGAAGTTTTAAATGTTAAAAATTTAGAAAAACTCAACATTTTCATAATCTTAGGCCAATTAATCTTGAGAAGCCTGCGCGCTGATTGGCGCATTTTCTTTGAAACGATCGATGGAAAATCTAAAATTATCCTTTTTTTTTATTGAATAGTGATATTCAAATTTTCATAAATCAGTGAGTTTAAGTGATTGATTTAGTTGATTGGAAATTAACTCTTTTTATTTAAAATAAAAATATTTCAAGAACATTTAGTTATTCGTGAATTCCACTGCAGAAGCTTTATGTAAAATCAAAAATTCGTTATTTATTAGAGCATTTATTGAATCAAGTTACATAAAATATAATCATTTTCCATTTAGACCCTTTTAGCAGATCTGTGTCTATTACTAAAGGTTTTACAAATTAGCTATATGGCCATGATTTGAATGGATATCCTGTTCATATTAAACAAAACTTGCCTTAAAATAAAACTGATTTATTGGATTAATAATATAGAGAGTACAAAATATCATAAAATAATTTTTCTTGAATTTATTTTTTAGAAAAAATAATATTTCATATTTGTTTCATTTCCTATAGACACTTGCCGAAAATTATATTTTTGCCGATTTCATTTCTAAAAAGTTTTAATTTATTTTTAATTGGAGCTTTAATAAATGTCATTACAACACTTTGAAAAAAGCTAATTTTTTCCCATGAATGCAAAACGTGCTTAACTTTAATTTTTATTTTTTACGAAAAAAATTATTGAAAAACATAGTTAAAATATTTATTTAAAAATTCATTAAAAATAGAAATTTAATTTTAAGATTAAAACATTAGTATCATTTAAAAGATAAATTTTTGATCTTTAACTTCATGTAAAAATCTTTTTCGTGCGTCAATATTTTCGGAAGTTATAGCAGAAACACGCCAAAATTACGCTTAATTTTTGAATAAATAAAATTCTAATTAAAAATTGGAAAAAATAACCCCCAGGTGCACATTCCCGGCCTCCAAGATATACACGTGCCAAATTTGGTAGCTGTAAGTTGAATGGTCTGGTCTGTAGAGCGCCAACACACGCACACACATTGAGCTTTATTATAAGTATAGATTAATTATGATGAATCTTTTTCTTTGGGGTTTGATAATTTTTAAAGAATATTTACAGAATTATTTTCGACAATATATTTCATTATTGCAATGAAATTGAAACACCTTTCATTAATGTATCTATTATTGTATATTCTCTTTATTTTTGAAAGCTAAAGAAGGAACATTGTATTAATGTTTAAAACAGTTTAAACATGGAATCAAAATAAAAAAAATTAAAAATGTTCTTCGTTAATATACTGTAAATCAGAAAATAAATAGTTTAGTCAAATATAAGGTGTTAAACCAAAAACGTAAAAATGTGAGACGCTGTAAACAATAAATAAAAATTTAATTACACTAAGCATTATAAGAAAGTAAATTCTCAGAAATTTTATGAATTATATAGTTGAAGCCCTACTGTATTTATTGTACTTCTGACAACATTTTAAGATTTCGTTTCGGTATTTATATATTTGATTAAAAATATTCTATGCTTAGTACATTATTTCTGTTTTCACTTAATTTACAATCAAGGAATACATATTTATAAAAATTTTAGTTCGTTTTCCATTCGTTTTGGAAAATGACATAAAGAGAAGGATCTTTCATAAATTTATTGAATGTCCGCATGCATATTACCTACTATGTTCTTTCATTTTTCAATTATTCATAAGAATTTCCTCTATATGTTCTTTCAAAACGTATGCTTTGAAATTTCCTTTTACAATATCATTTTTTATTCGTATGTAATTAATTATTTCTGCAGTTCTTGTGTTGCACTCATTGGTTCCAAAAGAATCTTTTGATAGAAGATATTTTCTTCGAATTGCACTTCAAGAAGTTTTAAAAGGATCCTTACAAAACAAGAGCCCTATTTTACGTTATTCATTTCAAATAGAATTGAATTAAGCACAAAGTATTTGTCTTATAGTTTTATTTCCATAATAGCGAAAGTAAGAAAAGGAATACAAACATTTGCTTTCTCTTCTATTTTCTTAAATGGTAATAACCATTACTGTAAAGTAAGATCTGTTTTGTGTATTTTTTGTAAGACTAAAATAAATTGTTAAAGGAAAATTTTTCTTGATTTTTAATAATTTCCTTTGGACAACTAGATGTAAACATGGTTAATTTCTTTATTTCCAGTAGGCATGGAATTGATGATAAATATAATTTATATTCTAGAATGATTCCCTAAATTATGTGTTATACACACGCATAATTATTGATAAAAACTATGTGTTATAATCATACTTTTTTAATAAGAAATAAAGTGTGATTTGTATAAGTTCCGACAAGCTTTAAGGGCATGTAGCATGTCGAAACAGCTTACTTTTGTATGAGAATGTAGATCGAAACACTCCGTATGAATGCTGAAAAGAATAATACAATCATAGTGACTTTTATTTAAGACAAAGTAAAGGAGATTCATTAACGTGCTGAGATAATAAACAAGATTTCAGGCTATGGCACTGAATAAAAGTCCGAGAAATTAATCTGAAAATACGTTACAAGCTTACCTAAATCCTTGGAAATTTACCTAAATCCTTGGGAATTAAATGATTCATAATCAATAATCAAAGTAGATATTGCACACTCCTAATATGTTTCAGCAAAGACAAGATTATTTAGATAAATAATCTTGTCTTTGTTGTTGTTTCAATTATAATTCATAAGAGATAATTTGCCCGTTGAGAATACACATTTTTCTTGTCCGCTGATTCACAAATTAGAGGGAAATTTTAAAAAAGAAAATTATTGATTTCTAGCTACTTACTTTTAAAGTAGTTTAGCTTCCACTCCTTCATTTTTATTTAAAATAAATATGATATCCATTCTATAATTTAAATGAATAAAATATAAAATCAGTTTAATATTCAAAAGAAAATTCAAATATAAGGTTTTAAGCCCTCCGGAAGTTTAAATATTTTTTTGTTCTCTACGTGGGGTATATTGATATGTTTCAAATTAATTTGAATTAATGAATGTTACTGCATTTTGTTTTGATTAATTTAAATTAAATATTTGTAAGGAATTTTTCTTTTTCATTCCATAATTTTAATTTTGTAACCTATGTTTTAAGGTCTAAATATTTTATATAAAATAAGTTCAACTGATTTTTATGTCCCGTTGGAAGAGTAGTGAATTGTTATAAATCGGTATGCTTGCTGACTTAGTACTTATTCATTCTGGTTTTGAATCACTGAATTCACCCTAGAATGATGTAGAATTTAAGAGAAATAAATTCCACATCATCGTTCTTAAATAACATTCTCTTTAGCTGACTCTGGTTTAAGAATGTTGTCTGTCAAAAAATATTCCTTTTGTGCATTATAAAAAGGATAGTTATTTAGCAAATCAAAATAATCTTTCCCTTTGCTTATTTCACTTGGCCTTTTTAGTTCATCAATGAAATTATTCGCCCAACTTTGGTCTTCACTAATTTACACGAAAGCGTATACCGTTTTAATTTTTTTCTCATTTGGCATGCCAGATTTATTTGTTTACACTCGTTTGCTGAAGAGCGAGCACCTATGCACTTATAATGCATCTGTCCGTCATATAGTCTCAGAATATATAAATCTAATAATCCAACATTTGCAATTTTTAATGGCCTTAAATTTCATTATCAACTTTACTTGATAACACGCCTGATGTTCAGTACTTTTGCAATTTTAAAATGCTTTAAATTTTCATTCACGCGTATAAATTATGTTTATATTAAATTTATATTATACATCTAACGTTTTAGCACTATATTATTTCATTTTTTAAATTGACAGGTCTTTAGCTTTTTGTTCAGATAGTGAAATCAATTCTACCTTAAAAGTCCTTCGAAGAAAGAGTTCTGAACAAGGAATAATTTGTTATTTTTTTAATGCAGGGAATAAACGATACGCAGACGAGCAATATTAGAAATTTATAATATTGCGTCCTTTCACATAAAGATTCCTGGTAAGGACGGCAGTTTTACAGATATCGTAAAGCTACTGAACAGATTGCGTATCAATGACCTCTTGTATTATCAACAAACTTGGCAATCATATGGCTACCTTGGGTACAAAAATAGAGAAAAAATAATAGAGAATTTTGATGATTGTTCCACTAGCATTCGATTTTCAATGTTTGCACTAGAAAATTCATTTCTTGCCAGGGAATCTATAAAAGACAGTGAGACATAGATGAACAGAGACAATCAAATCAAATAAGGTGTTTGTTGAGTTGAACTCAAATGAAAAGTCAGTAATCCAGAAGGCGAGTCGGGAGACATGAAAAGTCAAGTGAAATCTCTATTGAAGTGTTGGTCTCCAACCAGTTCTCTCTGAACTCTTTGTGAAGTAACGGTCGTTTATTATCGATTTGTTGCTTCTATGCTACTGTTTTTATATGGATCTAATCAAATACTCAGATATAAGAGATTATTGGAAGAAAAGTATTTTGTAATTAATCAACTTGTATCTAAAATCAAGAGTGCACGTGCTTTACCTTTGTACACTTTCTTTATTATCTGTGTACCATGTTTTTGTGTAGAATAAAACGGTATAAATCAAGTTGGGTTATTTTCACCGAACATGAATTTTGGATTTTTCCACAATATTTTGAAGTTAAATGTAGAAAACGTGTTAAAACTTTAAAAAAAAACTGAATATTATTTGATTTCTCTTTATTCATTTATTTATTTATTTGTTTTTCAAGTGAAAGGCTAAAGCCATTGCTGAAATTTAAGCATAAAACAAATCTCGTAAATATAAGCCATAGTCAATCAATATAAAAAAAAATTTAAATTCTCTGTCTTTTATTGGTGTTACAAAACGAACTTTAAAATTAGTTTACAAAATTAGAAAAGTCAATTCATAGCCCTTCTTCTATTTCACTGAATTTTACCACTATTTATCAACTTTTCTTGTTTTTAGTATATTTATCTTAGTTTAAAATTCCCTGTTAAAATTTAAGAAAACATGAATTTTAGAAAATATTTAGAATAAGTAAGTCTACACCTTTAAAAAAAACAGTAATAAAATTTATATATTAGGTAAAATAACGGTTTTCACTGCAATTTAAAATATGTTATTTTAATCTGTCTAAGTGTAAAAAAATTGATATTAATATTTACGAATATGTCTTTGTGTTTGCACACTATTCAACTTATTAAAACGACAGAAGAAATTGGATCTTAAATTGAATTTTCTCTCCCTTCTATTTTATTCGCCAAAAGAACAATGGATCCTTTCCGATTTACAGTCAGACGAGCAGCCTTTAAACTCAACTTTCCTGTTTTTATTACCTCATAACGTCAGCCATAGTTTGTTCTTCAGAAGTTAGATAAAAATCAAAATTCAGATATCGAAACATCCAGTTTTCAATTTAAGAGCAGAAAATGCTTTTTGCACTTGTAAACTGAACTTAGCATAAAGAAAAAGATAATATTGCAGATATGGAAGTGCTTTTAAGGTTTGCATAAAAAAAGGGGGAAGAAATGTCAAAAGATGAAAAACTTGAACTTGAAACTCGCGAAATATGTCAGATATTATGTTTACCATATTGTGTGTTATGATATTTCAATTTAGTTCTGTATTCTTGCTTAAAAATAACGGCATGAATCATTTAATTGTTGAAAATTTCGGCCATAATATTTCTGAAAATATTATTAATTTAAACTGATGATGTAAAATCTCTAGAATATTTCGAACAAAACAATCACCAAGAAAAAATATTAATACTTTCTTTCAAAATAATTTTGCTGAGAATATTGCTTCTTTGTAATTCACTTAGTAGAACAAATTAACGTGATACCCTCTTAATAAGAAGTGAATTATTTTTACCCAACACATTCCATAATTTTTTTTAGAAAACTTAGGATCATTTCTTTAAAGGAAGCAAAATATTTAACTGAAAGAATATTTTAAAAATGCGTGACTCTTTTCAAATAATGAGGTTATTTAAAGCCAGTTCACTGTTGAAGTAGAAACAAAAAGCTTAAATTTTGTAATCAAATTCAGAAATAAAATTTTCATTTCGTGCTTCATTTTATAGGGTTTTCCTCACATGTAGTGACTTCTTTTAATTAATTATTTGTTTGTTTTTAATATATAGTTATAATGATAATTAACACTCATATCCCTTATTACGTTTTACATAAAATTAACATACGATTCTTTAAATCTAACATAAGGTTCTTTTTTAATTTGCAGTTGAAATTACAGGTTTTATTTATTTAAAATACTGAAACTTCAAAAAAATTTATAAGAAAACGTTCTAATTTTTTAAAAAAATGTTCAATGAAATAATATTAATAGAACGGATTTGAATCGCATACTTTATAAATTATTTGAACAATTTTATTTATTCAAATATTTGAAATTATGCCTTTTTTTTACCTGCAGATTTATATCAAATAATGAAAGTGAAGATAAGCAAATATTAAAGGAATATTGAGTAGAACGAAGCTTTTAAAAGTATACATAAGTAAATACTTACTCATTCAATAATTACAATAGTCCAAATGGATATTCAAAGTTTCATTTCTACAGATATAGCTTTAAAAACATGTTTCGTATCTAGATATATAAAAAAAATCTTTTTTTGCGAGATACTACAAAATAATTACATTTAAGCTAGGATTTCGTATTTGCTACTAGAGATACTTAAGAAATTGCATTAATTTTGTATGCTTTATTAGAAGGAACTTGTAATTCTATATAATATATAAAATTAACAGTGACTTATTCTAAAATTAAGGGGATTTTATTGAATATATGATAAAGATAAGAATTAATCAAAATGTTTTCATGGATGCTTAACTAATCGTATTAAATGTAAAAAAACTAAATAAATATATAATTAAATTAGATTTCATATCAAAGGAACATTAAATTACAGTCATAATAAACGAATATAAATAAATTATGATAAATATATGTTACATAATCTAAACAAATTTGTTAGTTTGAAACAAATTTATGGTAATAGCGAACATATACTGATTACTGAAACATAAATACAAGTTTCCACAGTAGCAAATCTGGTTTCAATTTATAGATAATAAATAATTACGTTGACTGAGTTATACTTTACCAAAATGAGAAATAAAGTACAAAATATTACAAAGATGAAACTAACAAAATCGGTATCAATCTTTGTTAAATTTATTTGGCAAAGACTTTTTTTTATTGGAACTTTAATTTATTATTCAACCGAGTTTTCTCTTGATAGTGATAGTTAAAAGATAAATGAATGAAAATAAAGAATACTAAATGACACTCTGAAAAGAATGAATATTGATAATAGTAAAATTTTGCCCGCAATTCACCATTTATAAATCTATTTAGCGTAACAAATGGTGTTTTGCTCACAAGTATAAAGACAAATTTTTAAACGTGTATAGGAAGATTCGATTTTTCTAGCTATCTCAATTCCTTATTTAACTACATTTTGAAAGTGAAAGAATACAAAAAAAAAACAATGTTTCTTCCGATAACCAGCTAAAATTGATGACAAAATGAGGAGGATGATTTGGCATTCTTTTCTATAGTAGCGACTATTTGAATAGTTCTTTTTTACTGAGGCATTTATAAGTAATATCAAAACCTCCAAGCTGTTTTGCATACACTTTTTTATTAACGTGATATTATTTTATAAATTTATTTTCGGAATCGTAAGAAGTAAATATTAGTGATTAATTTAATTAAGAAATATAGTCATGAAATTATAATTTTTTCTTTTGTATGTAAATAATTACTTTTATTATGTAATGATTTTTGTATGATGGTGAATAATTTTTGTTTGTATACAATGGAACTCATTTTATTATGAATCTTTACATTATGAACTAGAAGAAAAGTAGAGAAACATCTAATAACAAAAACTAGGACAAAGAAAGAACAAAAATGCTTTACCTCCTTTTAGTGATTAGAAGAGAAAGTCTACGACTTTCTTTCATCATCTGTTGATTTGATAGACTTGTTTTTCTTCAATAGCAATCAAACTGCCTATCACAAATGGAAGGAATGAAAAGGACCTCTGAATAAAACTATCAATTAAATGATTACAGCTTAGAAAGACCAGTTCAACAAAGGTGGTAAAAATCCTTTCAGTTACAAGTGCTTTATCTATACAACTCGTAAAGAAAAGATCTATAGAAATGTCGGCTATAAGGCTATAGAATTTGTGAAATGTATAAAAAAATGTTCTTTCCCCGCACATTCAAAATCATTTTTTTTTCTTTTGGGATACTGTAATAACAGTTGTATCCACTCAATATACAGTTATTTGATAAGTTTTCTACTTACTAAATCGGTACATCATATCCTTCTATTGCTTGTCATATGATCACACCACTGTGATTTGATTATACAACATGTTTTCATTGAATAGTAATGAAAAAAAAAGAAAAAAAAGGAAGAAAAAAAATATCTTCCTTAAAATCTCCAACCTTATAAATATTTAAAATACCACCTAACCAAACAGCAGTTAGCAGTGTTACAAATTTATAATAGTACTTCCATGCACAATCACTTTCATGGTAAGAAAGAAAATTTTGCAAGTATCCTTGACGCATGTTCAATGGATGCCACAACAATGACTCCAGAACTTGGCTACAAGTTTGGGGATCGTTTGGCGATTTCGGTGACAAAATTGAAAATCATGAAAACAGCAAGAATCTTGGCAGATTGCTAAATTAGGGCGCGAGTTTTACAACATTCTAGAACATTCTTTGGTTTTTAAACTTAAAAAAAATCGAGAACAGAGCTGAGATTAGTCATTATAGAGTCGCGTAGCGATTCGTATGGAGTTTTGCTTCAAAGAATTTTCAACTGACAAGTAACAGACGATTCGAGAGAAGTTAGTAGTTTTGAGAAGACTCTCTGAATTATTTGGGCTATTACGATTGTTTATTACAGATTTGCTGTTTCCATGCTGTTGGTTTTTGTAAATGTGCATGCTTTAGCTTTGATTTGTTGTCTATGTTTCGTATGTTAGTGCAAAAATCATACGAAATCATAGCACCATTATTTGTTATTAAACCTACTGGGTTCCGTTCATTATTATATATTACATGCTGTTATCGAGGAATTAACAGGCATTAGCAACTAAAATATTAAAATAAGTCATGTCAGTAGAATAACTCTATTTAACAAAATAAATATCTATAGACTGCTGTAATCTAATACTAGCTAACTATAAATGAGAAAATAAGTATTCAAACTTTCAAAATAAAGCAGATTTTCTAAATTTGCAACTAAATAATATTTGAGATGGCTCACATCTAAATTTGTTTTCTTTTACTTGAAAAATAATTATAAATTTGCGGTTTTGCCGAAAAATACCGTATGGCATTTTGTGAAGAGAAAGTTTAATGAAGTTTCTAAGTTTTCTAAGAAATGAAAGTTTTTTTGCATGTAAATAAATAAAAAGAAATAATGCAGAATATTTTAAAAAATCTATTTCGTTCGGTCAAAGTATATAAAATTTTGTGTGCATATTCAAAACTGTAAAAATATGAAAATAATAGAGATTAAATTTTAAAAAAAATAGTCTCAAAAATATAATTTTGCAAAAATAGTAAAAAAATTATTTTAATTAAGTTTCTGTTTTATGATTTTATTATTATATTACTATAAATATTTATAATTATATGATTATTTGGAGTATTTAAATAAGCTTTTTCTAAAATTAGAAATGCGAATTTCCTAAAATTCCAGTTCAACAATGAGTGAATAATAATTCGGTTATGAAATTCGTTTCTTCCATGGATGGAAGACTCATTTATTTTTGATAATATTTCAACTAAGTATTTGTAAAGTAAAACTCCAATTATTTGACTTCAGTTGTGGAAAGGAATGAGGTTGGGCAACTGACTCTTTTGTTCTGCAAATTATTTCAAATAAATTAAAATTATTTCAAATTATTATTTGGAAATTCTTAAAATTTTAAACTTTTTAAAACAAAATTTTACTGGACACTTCAAACAATAAGGTATCTAGTAAATTTTGTTTTCATTAAATAAAGATCAAAGAAGATTTTTTTCAAAATGTGGAATATTTAAATAATCTTATTTACCAAAAGTTAAAATTAAAACGAATTGCTATATAATATTTTAATACAAGACCATTTAACTTTTAAAAGGTACTAAATTATTTTTTGAATGTCAAAGCCCTTCATTACTTATTAGCAATTTCTTTATCTGTAATCTTATTTTTCTTTAATTAGATTTGGAGAGAATAAGAATTAACAATTCACCTGAAAACTCAAAGCATTAATTAATCAAGCATTAATCATCATAATTAAAAACCTAAATATAGTTGAATTTATCCGAAGTAAACGCTTTTGAAATAACACTAAAAATAAACTTCAGCTTAATTAGCAGTATGTTTTAGAATCCCATAAATGAGTTTTCTGCAAAAACAAAAAAAATTCAGTCATTAAAAATTAGAAAATTAAACATCAGCATCCTATATTGTATTCCAGAAAGGAATGAAATCTTTTGGAATTTAATTAAGTATAAAATAAAACATCACACAAAGTCACAATGCCTAATCGGCAATTGTATTTAAAAGAACGTTTCTTAAATGGAAGTTAGGATTCTATTTTTTTTGGGGGGGAGGAATTCGCTGACAGGATACTTTTGAACTTAATAACGCAATTAAATTTTGACAAAATCAGCTGTAGGGTGCAAAAAGCAAACACTCAAGTGAAATTAAATGAGCATGAATGTAATTTTATTTCCTTTTTCCTTAAAGTCGATCATTTTTTATTGAAATTCAACAATTTATGTCAGAGTCTCGTTCCATTCCTCAATTGAATTATTTGAATAATTGCTGTTATGTTGCAATTCTGTATTTATTGCTTTATTTTTTACATTTCTGTAAAAAAAAATCAGGCTCAGATTAGTTTTCCTGACAAAAGAGTTCTTCTTTCTCTCTAAAAACTAAAAGTTTTATCTGAACCTTATTGTGAGATTTTTTTAGTTTCTTTCTGGTGTCTTTTAATTCCTGTGTTTCTCGGGACTGAATTTTCAAAAGTCAGCAACTTTATTTTAATATTTTTACTGTTTATGTAACAACTTAAATGACATGAACTAGGAATTTTGAGTCAAGTTAACAAGCCTTAAAAATTTTTTGTTTGCTTCTCTAATACCTTCTTTTATCAATTATTCGCTATTAAAGTACATGCAAAATTTAAGAGTCAAAATTAAGATTTAATTAAATATTAAAATGAGCAAATTTTGCAATTGTGTATGTGGCGTCTAAACTTCCTTCAACTATCTGAACTACTTCTTTGGTATAAAAATATAAACCAACTGAAATAATTGTTTTTCTCACTACCATGTGTAACAATGTCACTCAGAATGTTTCACGTGGTAATGTAACAGTTTACCGAATTCGGGTCGTCAGAGCTGCCAAGTAAAATCATACAGAGTATTGTTTAGACATTTTTTTAATTCTTTATTTATAATATTAGACATTTTTTTTTCTGTAAATGTTTGCAAAGAAGTGAAAGCCATTCGAATTCAAGGAAATCATTTAACGAAAATAGTGATTAAAAATTTATATATATTTTTAATGCTCTTTTTTATTTATTTTTCTTTCATATTTTAAAAGATTATATTTTCTTTGAATAAATATTTTTAAACATTTTGCTATAATCCACTAACAATAAAAACTAAAGTGAATCAGATGTTCTTAATTTTGGAAAGAAACTAAATAAGTGACACGAAATTTTGATAAAATATTTGGTGCAAAAAGGAATGTATGACTCAATTATTTTTGATAATCAGATGATCCAGTGATAAACTAGAAATAAATAAAAATATTTTCTCGATTATACATTAACATGATTTAATAAAAAAAATCAATGAAAAACAATCTCAGAAATTTATTTGAAGACCAAATACGTCACTTTGAAGCCCAAATGCATTATATTCAATATTTATCCAAATTACGATATTATTGATTTATTTCAGTTAATTCCGCTTCTAAAATATTTGAAAGTGATTCCATTGTTTCCACTATATGAGTGGAGTAAATTAATTCACACGTAATGCATCATTTCTATAAAAAGTAATTAAAACTGATTACAGAAACATGGAAAATAATACAGAACAATCATGTATGTTGTTCGATTTTTTATTTTGTTTCCTTTATGAAGAACTAAATGTATTATTTCAATTTATCTAAATCTGATGTTTGATCCATCCGATACTAAAGATTTGATATAGTAGATTGGCCCTGTAGTTGTTGATCCTTAACCAACTTATTCTATGTTTGTGCAATGTGACATTCCATACAATTTCCCGGATTGTTGCGACTGTCGTGCTTCTCGTTTGAGACCATTAGTGGATTGCTAGTGTGGTTCATCACTAAAGGCTTTTATAGTACATTTCTGATTCGAGTATATCCATCCATTCCAGACAACCTTAATCTTTGCTCAGATACAGTACATTTGAAATAGGTGATGATTATAGCTCTTATCAGCGTACCTATAATTTCCAAAGTTCGCAAGATATCATTAAATAAGTGGCTGGACATCTGAATACCTTGCTCGATTATTATCTAATGCACTTAAATCAATGGTGGCTGAATGTAGTTTACAATTATCAGTGCACTGCTTAATGTCTAATATGTTCAATCCAAAATAATTTATCTGAAATACGTTTACATAGCTATTAATTTCATTAAAACCATTGCCATGATACATTTTCCGAATTCGGACTTCCGATCGGTCTGAGCGAAAATATTAAATTTTCTTATTTTTGAGATTCTTTTTAAGTAATAAAGTAAATCTTTCCCCTTCAATATGTACTCCATTGAAAATGTGTGGTACTCTTGAACGAGCTGAAAATTTTACCCAATTTTAAAGTAATAGGAAGTTTATAAAGATAAGTTATATGTTTATAGAATCTGAAACACTTTTATAACATACTTTTAAAGTAAACTTTTATAAAACACATATTATAAATGTTTTAATTCATACATTTTGATAAAATACTTTTGAGTGTTAGCAAAAGTTTTTTTTTCTAAATTTAAACATTAATTTATAATTCAATATTATAAATGTTATAATAATTTTTTTAACAAATTCCCTATTAGGTAGCTTTGCGTGTATAGAATTAAATTTCAGTTAAATTAATTGAGTTACTGAATATCAAGTTCTCAAAATTGAATAGTGTTGTTGTCAATTCTATCATAAAAGAAAGCTAGTGAAAAATTCTTCAAAACTGTCTGTCTTAAGATGAAATGATTTAAATGAAATAAGATGACTAATTTTTAATAATATTAGTTTTTTTAATTAAAGTTTTATTTAAAAATATGCTAGAACAACTGTAAAAACCACAACTTCTGATTCATGAATACACCTTTTAATGAAATTTTCAAAGATCATCTAGTAAGAACTTAAAACCCACTTGGCGAGACTGGAGTATAGGAATGTTGAGCATATCTTCAATCTCTCTTTAATTGTCAATTGTTAATTATAATAAAATTCTTTTTGGGTGAATATGTTAAGTAAAAAGTCTGTGCATTGTATAATTATAAATTCTTCGAATTCTTCGGAAGTTTTTTATTGATTAATTCATTTCAATGCAATTAATTAGCAGAAATTTATTTAAATTATTACTTGGAAATCTCTATGAGAAAGCATGCTTGCATTACTTTTATAAAAAGTTTGTAATTGTAGATCTTTCGTAAGTTCCGAATAACTATATTGTTTTTCAGTGACCAAGCCTGATACTCATACATTGTATTTTATAAAATCTTATATCTTTGTGACTTATGAAAGGCTTTGTATTTTATATAATCATAAATAAATAATCAACTGATTAGATATGAATAGTTTCCCAATTAATTTTATTGATTAGCATAGCTGAATAATTAAACAATCATCAACAAAACTTAATAAATAACATCATTTTGTCTAATTATTTGTGAAATTAGATTGAATTCAATTTTAGGGATTTTTAAAAAAATTTAATACGAAATTACTTATTTCCTCTAATTTTTCACCTCATTTAAATAATAATTTGTTGGGGTAGCAACTGAGACGCTGGTCATTTATACAATCGTAATTGGTATTTTATAATAACTGGCATTTCAAACTAAGTACATCTTGATACATTAAGAAACATTATTAAATCAAATTTCTAATGAAAATTAATGTGTTATGAATCCTAGAACTTCAACATTTTCAGTTAATTAATAAATAAGGAAATAAAAAATAAGATGCCAAAATTTCAGGGTTGTTTTTTATAACTAAAGCCCAATGTTAAATCTCTTTATAAAAAGTGCCAATTTACGAGCAGAGAGAGGAAAAATGGCACTGTACCAAATAGAAAAAACATTTATCTAAAAACATTATCTTTTAAGATGTTAATTTCCCATCGGAAAATACATTCTGAAAAATTTAACTTTAAGCTAAGGTCCTTCTGCATTGTCTTACTTATTTTAAGCTTCTCTGAAAACATTAAATTAAAATAAAATAAGGTTAAGAGCATAAATGCCTTCCAATTTAAGGAAACATTCATTTCTTTCAGTTGATTAAGAATTTCACATTAACTCACGAAAGAGTACGAACAAATGCAAACCCCCTCAGCTGAAATGCGATGTTATGTATGAACAACAGAAATGGAATTCTAGCATAAATATCAAGAAGAAATAAACCCAGTGAGTTAAAATGCGAGCTTTAGAATATAAATCTAAGAGACATACGGAAAATAAAAGATTAAGGAAACAGAATTAAAAAAAATGTTTTTTGCTTTGCATAGAAAATGCCTTTAAAAATAA
>JAPMOR010080544.1:0-96462 GCA_026543865.1 Argiope aurantia | reverse complement strand
ATATATATATATATAAAGGAACAGGATTTAACAAAAAGAAAATAATTAAAATCTGTTATATTTTTTATGAATGAAAAAACACCTATGTGCTCGGAGAAAACCAAAAAACAAATTAGCTGAAAAGGGCTATTCAAAAGACTCTTTATCTTTTCCCTTCAGTAAAAAGATACTTGGATTTTTAAGCTTTTTTAATATGACTGAATGCTTCTAACGAAGTAAAAGAGGCAGAAATTTCATTTCACAGAAGTTTTCAATGGTGATAAGAAAGTGTTTAAGTGTTACCACGAGGGAGTTTATCTAAAACCCTACCTGTTATGGGTTACATAAAAAGACTTGCAACATTAATGGCATTAGCATTATAATAGTGTGTCCGCTTTTATGGGGATTTTTCATTTGTTTTAAACTTACTATGATAATTAATTTGATAAGTGACTTCAAAATGAGCTTAGCAAATTGAAGTATTTTCTTAATTTTTTTTTCTTTGAATACAGACAAATTTATTTGATAAAAAATATAAATGCATAGAGTAAATCACTATTTTTGTAACTTTTAAAGCAACAGTTCATGAAACAGAAGAATTCTGCTCCTCTGTTTGTCTACAGAAAACATCTTTATCGCTCATTTTCATATGCTCAGTAATCTTTCGTATCATTTGAGCTTGGTACCTTCATTGTTTCATCAAGAATTTTTTGAATGAAGGTAGGTTTTATAAAGAGAAGAAAATGAAATTAATAGTGAATGTTTTATTTAAAAGACATTTTTCATAGATACATCGAAAATCAACATCAAAGCTTATTATTTAATTAAAGCATATTTCTTTTGAATACTAAATGCTGAAAAAAAATTTAAAAATATTAATTGGACAAATAAACGTAAAATACAAAACTTTTCTGATTAAAATCTGTAAAAATTAAGCAACATCCCCAGATTAAGTCGGTCTAAATGTAATACATCTATGAAAACGTAGGGATTTATAATTCATCATAATTCACAAATTTTAGCTTAACTTCGGAATTCCAAATATATGCTATTAAATTTAATTAATTTATGAAAATTGGTGTTGGTTAGGATTAAAAATTAGTCTGATATCATGAATTCCATAAGTCATGTAAAATATAAACCAGATTCCGGTTTACATTTTGCATTGAAAGGATAAATATACTCAATCATATATTGGATATTTGTTTCAAAATAAGCGTCTATTGAAGAACGTTTTTATGCATTTTTATTGTATTATTAAAAGCTTTTAAATGTATTCTATAGTTTAAAACTATGTTTTACATGTACAGGAAATAATATTACTAATATAATAAAGATTAACAACATAATCGATGACAAAGCACACATTTCTTTTGAGATATAAAACACAGATTTGTTTTAGGAATGGCAGGAAAGAAACCTTACTATATAATCCCATACTTATTTGTACGTGCTTCGAAAAGAAACTGCTTCCAAATGAATGCTATAATTCTTCTGTTATCTCTCGTAAATCGGAAAAATAAACAGGATTTTTAAGGCTTCTTAGGAAAGGTTTGTTGATTATTAGAAGAATCTCATTAATCTGCTTTTAAATAAACTTTCCGTATACTAATCTTTCGCAGAGAAATTTTCAAAATATTGAATTTAAAATACGATATCATTTATTTTTTTCCACTCACGTATGACATATGATAAAAGAAACTAATTTAATTTTAGTCTTTATAAAATGCACCAGTTGTGATATAATTACGGTATCAAAGAGGAAAGATATAAGTGGAAAACATGCAATAATAGTATTTCAAATCTAGAGAACTCGGTGGCATATTTCAATGTGCATATGGCACATCTGCTTTTCTATACACCTGAAATTGTTGTCTAATGAATGTGGTTTACTCCTGGTGCGTGAGCGACTTTTTTTTTACAAATTAAAGTTATTAAGTAATAACGAATATGTTCGTTGGATTAATTAGAACATAGCAATAAGGAATTCTAATGAATTAAAATATAATACTATTTTAACGAAGATATTGAAAATTTCAAAGCTTAATAAAGCTACACACTCTTTATTCAACTATAATTCATTATTTTAAAGTCATTTTACCCAATTTGAGCAACATGTATGAACTGCATTATAATTTTAAAAGATTTTATTCAGGTAATTTTTCCACCTTTTAGTAATATTTACGCCTTTATTAACACTCATTATTATGTAAATATAAAAATAAATGTAATTTTTCAAAGAATGAACGTAAAAACATTATTCAAACTCTTTTATAAAGGAATTTATTTTTTTAAATTAAAGATATAAAATGAAGTTCATTCCAGATTTTTTGCAATAAAGTCGACTTTAAAACATAGTCATCTATTTTAATTTTCAACTTATGAAAGAATTAAATGTTAAAGAGATGATACCTTTTACTAGTTTGAAATAGGTACATAAACTGGATGATCATTTTAAGGATAAGCAAATAAATAGCGCATTAAAATATACACCAAATTCACAAAAAATGAACTAATTCAAACTATGTGAATATGACATAAAATTACTAAATATTATATTACATAAAATTAGACAATAAAAATAATAAAATCGTGAACGACAACAAATTAGTTGAATTCGATTGATAGCAATTGACAACAAAAAGAATAAAAAAATTCCGGAAGGCTGTCCACATGATTATTTAAGACATAAAATAAGATATTTTCAACCAAAGAACTTCAGAATCATTTATTAAATTGACATTGAAATCTAATTTTGGATCGTTCAAATGTGAGTTACTCAAAGAACATTACAAAGAGATGTCTTTGCCAAATAATTTCTTAGAATAAATTATCTTTTTGTTCGTATTTATTACCTACTCCTTTCTGTTGATTTAATTTAGAAATGACTTTTACTTCTCACTCATGTTAAATCTCTTTTGTCAAAAATGAACCAACTTAAGAAGAAGAAATGAAATTGCAAGTTATTTTGAAAAAGAGAATTAAAAAAAAGGATCATGAGAATTTCTTCGTCTATTTAAGAATTCACTTTAAGTAAAACACGAAAAACAACAGCACACACAACTTCAGAGCCAGCGGGTAAATTTATTAAATTTACCTAGTCGGAGGCAAGGAAGAGCAATATCATGATTTGTTGTTTTTGCTTTAACTTATTTTGAATGAAACACACGGTCTTAATTTAATCATGAAATATTTTAAAGAAATTTCTTTGCATGTTTTCCTTCTTTTTTTAATATGACTTCCAATCAGTTCTTGTGCTGTATTTTTTTATTGCGGTCCTCCGAGAGTGTTTCAAAATATTAAATATTTTTTAGTGGATGTGCGCATATTGTTTGCTTTCTAAAAGCAGAATTTGTTATTCATTAAGAAAACACTGAAGTGTTTTCAGAAAAGATATTGTAGAAATATAATTCTCAGAAACCTGAAAGTAACTAATAAATATGCTGTATCTAATATATTTCTGTAAGTTAATACTGTAAGTTTATCTTCATTTAAGAATGTTGGGGATAATCTAGAAAGGTGTTGAAAGATGCAACATGACTTAAACTTATTGATATTAGATATCTAAAGATTTGCTGTGTGATTTTAAAACAGTCTTATCAAAATTAACATTTTATTAACTGTTTAATTATAATTTTTTGAATATTTTCTTCTTATTTAGAGTTTAATTTAAAGTTTTTGGATCGTTTTATTTTTATTTATATATTTAAAATTGGAATGGGTTTTTTTTATAATTGGCTTTATTATAAATTTAAGACACTATTATTTTTACACAGAAAACAGTAGTAGCAACATTTTCCGCTGTATAAATTTGATTGAAAGGAATATTGAAAGCCTTTCACTTACAATCATAAATAATTGACTATCCAGACAATTTTAAATAAGGTGTGTTCATTCGGAATTTTTTCTTTCACATTCTGATATTCTTATTAAATATTAAAAATAACTGAAGTAAATATTCTTTTAAAAAGATAAAAAGGCCCAGTTTCAAAAATCAAAAATCTTTGGAAATAGTTCGATAGCTAGCAAAAATTCAAAATTAATGTGTGTGTGTGTGTGTGTGTGCGCGCGCGCGCGTGTGCGTGTGCGTGAATGCGTGCGAGCGCGCATGAAATATATATATAATTTCCAGAATTTTATATCGTATCTTTTTCTCAAAATATACTAATTATTTACACAAAAAAATCGGTATTCTGATTTTGAAAATGAATGAAAACCGAGCAAAACATAAAAAAATAGAATAACTAAAAAAAAGTAAGGTTGATAAAATTTTAAATCCTAGAATATTTCAAGTGTTTGATAGTAAATTTATTTGTGAGATTCTTTCTCCAACCACTTAAATTTTTATAAAAGAAAAATATTAATGATACGCATGAACTTTCGAAGACAATATATTGAACTGTCGAAAATTAAATTATACATTTTAAGAATTATTAGAAGTGAAGAAAAATTATAGACGATGAGACGCTCACTCTCTTATTAAACTTTAACATCATCATTGCTTTATTCCGAAATAATTTGTACTAAGTTTGTAAAAGCGGTATCCTTAAAGTTACTGGAATCCTCCATCGCCCAATAAATTAATATGTTACTGACTCAGTATTTCTGGGACAAAATAACGCTTAGTTGCTGGAATCAAATTATAATTTATTGGGAAAATGCCGGCACTGTATGAGCTTGCGGCGCAATGGTGGATCCCTAGGTGATGATATATTGTACAGTTGACATTTCCGTATGTATTATTTAGTAGAAAAAGGAATTAATGCATTTCGGTGTGTGCTAGTTGCTTAAAAACAAATTTGTTATGTATTTTCTGCAAAATAAATCCAATAATATTTATTAGTTCATGACTAGGAAAAGCTTTATTGATTTTTTTAAGAAAAAAAAGAGTACATTTTCAAACGCTGGGCTTTAGTTTTATCACTAAATTGATAGCGCATCCTCTTCATCGAGATTTTTTGTTCTCCCTCTTTATGATCAAACACCGTGAAATAACTAATTAATATAACTTAGCGATTCTCTCAAATTCTTTAATTCCTTTAAAAAAATTAAAACAAAAGTAATTTTTTAATTTCTTAAATCGGCACTCTTCCAGGACAAAATGCAGAAACCCAAGTATAGCATTTCTTGTACCCTGTCCTTTCATTTTCCTTCTTTGTTTTCTCACAAATGAAACAAAACTATCCAGAATTATTTTTCTTTCCTTTTTATCCACATTTGATTTCTTTAATGCCTTTCTATTGTTCTTTTTCAATTGATTTGGCTTATTTCACTCCCAATTTACGACGATTCCTAGTGATTATTGAGCTATTTTCAACTGCTTTTGGGAGTATTTTCAACTCTATAATAGTCATAAAAATAATACCAGCAAGATAATAGTAACATTGATTTAAACAGCCAATTGAGGCAGCTGCTCTTTAGTCTTAGACAAAACAACAACAAAAAATCTCTTAACTTTATACCCAAACTATATAATTATTATAGTGAATTAAAGTTCCTATATTATACGTTTCTCATCTAAAATGTAATAATATACCTTGCTACTTATTTACTTGAAAAGTAAGGGCTATTAATTTTTTATAAATGTATTTAAGTGACCATTTGAGAATTTTGGCACTTCTCCTCTAACTGCAATCAAGCAAGTATTTTTTTAAAATATTTCTATAAACCAGATTGACATCACTTCAATGGCAGTTACCGATTTTAAGATCCAAATATTCAATAAAATTCAAATTACAATGCTAATCCCATCTGGATAATAATTCATTAATGGCAAATCTCTTCTATATTAGTTATTTTGGTGCATAAACAATTTAAACTACAATCACATTTTATAAACTTTCCTCGTAAAACAAATCTTAAATTTCAATAAGATAAAGAATATTTGTAGTAATCACGAAAAACCTATTTTTCTGTAATAATATGAAAAGCTTGCAAAAATATACATAAAAAATGTATATAAATGTATAAAAATGTACTTAGTTACTAACTATGTACTTAGTTTCAGCACCGTGAAGATAAAACACTATATGTCACTCATTAATAAATATATAATATTTAATTATAATAAATCCATTATTTCAAAATCGTTGTCGTTATACGATAATTTTTTATTTCTAGCTTCAAAGTTCAAAATTTTATGCAAATTACCAATTTAAATTATAAAAATGGCTAGGATAAAAAAAATATTGATAGATTTATTTCTAAATACAACCATTCAAAATATGATTTTTCTTTTGTTTTTTTAAGAAAAATTTAATTATTCGTCATCTAATATTTTAGTATCTTTTATATAAACACATCTTAGGTAAAAAAAAACTATTTTCATGAAGTTAACAAAATTCTTTTAATCTTCTCTTCTTTTTCTATCACTAATATAACTATTTAAAAAGGTTTTTATCTGAATCTCAAATACATATATTTTACAAATGTGTTTTATGAAATTTTCTCTCAAAGAAATCAATCATGTTTTTTAGAATCCTATCTTAAGGCATTGATATTATTTCCTAATATAACAAAATTAAATATAAATTCTGGTAATAAAAATAATAGCATTTTATATAAACTTAATCAAGAAACTTAAGGAGAACCAAATCGCCTTTCTCATGGTTAAGGATTTTAATAATTAAAAAAAGATGTTAGATTGAATTTCTTACTGAAGTTGAATCAAAAAAGAAGCTCAACAAAATTTCAGGAAAAGCAGTAAGCAAATATTTACCTGTAAAGTCTAGTATTTCCATGAAATTCTTCTGAGCTAAAAAAGAAGAAATTGAATTAGTATCGTTGAGAGTTTTTATTAAGCCTGATAAGAAAAAGTTATATTAACAAATTCAAGGTATATTTAACTTTGTCAAATAACTGCATTTCTTGTAAAAATTATTGAAAATAAATAAAATTTATAAAAGGCTGCATTTTTTTACAGACAATGCAGGTTATTTTTAGCATTGTGTGCTATTTCGATTCAAATAATCATATTTGTTTATTATTTATCTGTTTATAGTTTTAAAGAGAAGATTTTAAATTAATATATTAAATTGCATAAAAAATAAACAAATACTGTAGTTAACTAGTTCTGGAAGAATATTTTAACAATAACTAATAGATGCCCGTATAGATACATTATATAGATGGCCCTACCTATATAATACAATAATAATATTACAATGCACATACATTTTGATTTTTACCTATTATACAAAAAATGGTGTATTTGCAATTACTCACATTTAATATATAAACAAATTTAACAAAAATCTTGAAGCCGTTTTGTGTAACGATTATTGAACAATATCCATTGTCGTTAAGTGTCGGACAGCAGACCTATTTCTCTCAAAAGGTACCTATTCTGTAGACAAAATATATAAATAAACTGTTTATAAACTCTTAAAATCTTTCTTAATTAAAAATATTTCGAATTAAATTTAATTATTTTTTATTTTTTATAAAATAAAATTTTAATTAGAAATAGATATTACAGCACTTTATATTTTCCTTTAAGTTCAATCTGTTAGTAGATATTTATCATTAGATTTTATTTTCATGTTATCTCGTCAAATAATTTCACTTTCTACTGCTGATAAACACACCACAAGTAAAAAACTGATATAACTAAGAAACATGATGAAGCGGTTGTTTTAAAAACTGTTCAATATTAATACAATCGATGAAGTTGTGAAGGCATTTCTAAATAATTCTCAATTTTTTCGAGCTGGGATATATTGTTTATATTATTATTTCACATTATTTAACTTTTAAAATATTAAATGGACCACATAGAATAGCTTGTTCACCGTGTCTGCCCCAGTTACTACAGTTTTGCCAATATATGTGAATTTATTAGATGAATTTCTAAATGATCTGATACCAATGTTTAGATACAATTTATTTATTGTCTTTCTATTTCTTTTTATTCTTTTTTCTTACCTATTCTCTGAAGAGAAGTTTCTACTGTATCCTTGGCAACGTTTTCAGTTCTGAATTTAACTCATGTGCATATGAAGAATTCGTTTCGAACTCTGTATTTTTCGTTAAAAATATGTTTACGTCAGTTTCATGCTTTCAACGCACTTTATCTGTAAATAAATTGCTATTATTATAAATATAAAATATATTTTAAATAATTTTAAGAATTATATTTTAAATAATTTTTGTGTGCCCTGAGGATTTATTTGCATTTTCACACTTAATGTAGATTATGTTTCAAACTGTATATCTCAAATAGTGTTCAAGTAGCTTTAAAATAGAAGTTTTATTCAGAATTAATAAAAAATTATGTTGCGTTTATAAACTTATCGAAATACCTACATAGTTCCTAGAAGATCGATAAAGAAATAAGAAATCGTATCTTATAAAAACTAAGAATCTATAATAAGTTGCTCGTAAATTTCTATGTATTTAACTGAAACAAATCGTCATTGTTCAGAAAATAACAACGAACTCTTCTCCAACAACTTTCTTTTGATCAATTCATAACGATCAATACATATGTTATTTGATGTGAGGCAGCTTTATTTAAGAATACTGAGATTAATACCTCGTTTATTATCTACTTTCATGGTGTTTTGTTTCGTGAAAAGTAAGAATCATTTACAAAATTCTTTATCTTTGCTATGATCTTTGTTTTAAAGAGATGTGAACTATCTTTCACAATATATATTTTCGTTCCACCTGAAATACATCGAAATATGTATAACAATATTCTATTTTCTATAGATACTATATTACAAACATCTCATCAAAATTTAGCTTTCGAGCATGAATCCAGTAAGTATTCTCATTTTTCTCTGAGGCATTTAAACGATGTGTGTGTGTTAATTGAAACATATTTTGGCTTCATGGTTGTTGATGCAGTGTTAAACGTAAGCAAGCATACATTTTACGTGACTTAACTGACTCAGAATTCTGCTCATTTTGTGGTTAATTTAATAGAATATTTGTAAAATATACGCATATTAAATGGAACAAACGATTCTAATTTAAGAAGTAAAGGTAGAAGATCTGTATTTTAATCTGTTGCTCGAACTATTTTAATCTGTTTCGCTATTCGGTATTTCCTAAAGTGCTGGACAAATTAATTTCGTAATTTTAATTTAATATAAATTTATTTTTCCTCTTTTTATTAAAATTAGTATGCATAATTTTAAAAAACATCACTTTCAAAGATGGCTTCAACTTAAATATACGCAGTTATAATTGTATTCTGCAAAATTGTTTGACAAATTTTATCAATATTTTATAACTTATGACATTTAATAGCCTATCGAAACAGTTGCTGGTTTTAAATATCAAGTAAAACATATTTGAAAACTCTTTTCCTACAGAAAAATTTAAAAAATATTTTTAGGAAAATATTTTTTTTTGATAAAAATTATCAGCTTTTAAATCAGAAAAGAAATGAGCACAGTCAATATGTAGAAATAACGGAGTCAAATAATTTAACTGCAAAATCTTATTATAAACATAACGTTCTATGATAAGTAAAGTCAGCCTAATTTCTTAGAATTCCTGTCCTTCAATATGTGTCAATGATTCCAAATTTAAATTGGCACGAAGCACTTGACAATGTTCAGATAAACGTGAACACATTTATCTTCTTTTAAGATATTCATTTTCAATTTAATAAAATGAATGTTGATCTTTATAGCAATATGATCTTTATCTTGTAATAAGCAGGTTCTAGCTTCTTTTAATGATATAGCAATATATAATTTTTATTCTCGTCACATGATATATGGTTGCTTTATGGGATGACTAGACCGATGCCTAGTAATGAATCCATTCTAAGTTCCCGTGAAGCTGTTATGACGCCAATTAATTAAATTCCCCCTGGATGCTCCGGAAGGGTAGGAGGAGGTCATTTATGATTTAATCATGCATCATGTTTTGTAAGTAAAAGCTAACCAATGAAATTATAAGTAATAAGTAAATAATCATCATTCAAATTTATATGAATATTATCAGTGCCGAGTACTTTAAATTGCTTTATCTTAAAATGCATTAAATAATTATCTAATTTTCGCAAGATGCAAGAACTCTGTTTGTAGATCATAATGAATAAGCATCATGGTTCATAAGGCCCGAATGCATTGAAATGCAAATGACACACCAGTGAAGGACGTTTGACAGAAAGCTTAGACATGAATAAAGTCGTCTTAATCTTTTAATCCCCTTACTATAAATTTGTGGTTGGATGAATAGATATTTACATGGCATAAGCAATGAAGAGGCATTGAAAGCAATGTGTACACGTGGGATGTGAATACAGAATTATTTTTTTATGACAGAGTATTGCTAATAGTTTATTTTCGCAAGGAAAACTATTCAAACCTTTAATGTATTTTTTAGGAAAGAACCTTACAGCCTTCGGATTTAAATAATTCCCAAATCTTGAAATAAAGTTTCATTTCATAGTTAACTACTATCATGTCATCGTTTTTATAATATAACCAAAGCGTATTTCTCAGATTATTATAGTTAGCGATTTATTCAATAAAATATGACAAATTAAGAATAGTCTATACTAAAATTAAATACACGTTTGCTTTTTTATATATTTTAATACAATATGATAACAAATAGTTGATTTGATTTATGATAACTGTTGGCAATTTTTCTCCAAAATGAAACATAAGAAATATTTGAGTGAAAGTTTTGTAGCTTTAGCTAAATAGTTACTTTTTGTTGCTAAGGGCTTGAGTACATTATCAACTCTAGGGATGCTATATATGGCAGCAGTTTTATAATAAATGTGATCAAAATCCCATTTCAATGTGCTTTCTCATCAGTACCTCACAATTTTCGAATTGTTTTGAGAATAAATTTTTTTCTTGCTGCAATAGATACATCTTTCGGAATTTTTCTATGATTATTATTTAATTCTAATTCATAAACATTTTTACGAATGTCTTTATTAATTTTGTTTACTTTCTTGTTACTCAGATTTTACCAATTCTATGTCTCATATCTTATGAATTATCACAAAAAAATTAATTTATGTACATATTCATATAAAGGATTCATATAATCGCTTGAATCTCTTTTTTAATTTCTTTTTCTTCACAAAGGAAAGGTCAATGACAAGAGATAAGAATTTCTGTTACTCTACAGCAACTTACGAATAAAAAAAATAACATAGATAAGAAATAAGTTTCTTGATAGAATCTTGTCTCTTAACGAACATGAGATGTTGAGATATTATCTGCACAGTCCAGTAAAAAGGGTTTCGATACTTTCCTTACACCACTATCCTTCTTACGTATTAAATTCACTGTTTTCAGAAGACAAATGAAAATTCTTTCGTTTAGAATTGTAATTTCAACCATGAGCAGGCAACTTAGAAAAAGATGACGAAACAGAAATACACTCTTTTCGCAAAGAAATTGAAAAGTATTCGAAACGCTTTTTTGAAGTGACTATTTATAAAAATGAACCCCAAATATGTTTCCTGGGTTAATGAATATAGAGATAAAAATATACAATTAAGAATAGCTGGGTTTTGAATATAAATTTGCTTAATTTATTAATAGGAATTTAAGTAGAACCGTGATCTGATTCCTTTTTTTTTAAATAATAAAATTTTAAGGAAAAAAAACTGAAAAATTAAATCAATATTCTTATTACTTCCTGTATAAATAAATCATTATAACTAAAAACTTCGATTTATACCGAATTCTCTTGTTTTATAAATGACTAGTTGAATAGAATTAATTCCTAATTTTTATTATTATTCTTATTTAATTCTTATTATTAAAGTCCTTTTTTCTTTAAGGGTCATAATTTTTTATATAGCTTTTTAGGGTACTAGTATTCTATTTATGAGTATTAATACGCTTATTTTTTCAAAAATTGTAATTTATTGATTTATTAATTCCAATTGTGAATGAAAATGATCAATATATAATCAATACAAGCATCTCTGAAAACAATATACTTTAATAAACTTTAATATACGAAAAAAAACTTAATAAACATTAAAAAGTTATCCGCTTCCTCTACTAAATAATATTTCATATAAAATTCCATTAATCTTATGAAGCTTTCTTAGATACTTTAATAAAAAAATTTAAAATTTTATTAATTGTGCAATTTTAACATTCTGTGAAAGAAATATAATATTACCCATATCAAATTTATGATCCACTATTTATTATTAAGTTATGTAACAATTCTTCAAGAAAATGAAAAAAGGCAGGGATTATGAATCGACAAAAAACTATTAAATTTTGAATAATACAGTGGCAAATGATTTGGAAATAAAATGCAATGTTGGAATCGTTTCTAAAATTCATTCCAATTTTTTCATGGATATTTTTTTCAATACATTATGTATATTGCCTTTCATATAAATTCATATTCTTCTACACAGCCAATGGCAATTATTTAATAATTAATATGCATAACCATTTCCGTTTATTACTTCTGGAAATTCCTAAATTTTTAAATAATAATATGATCTATATCAAATTCTAATTCCTGTTTTATTGCATTTTATAATCCACTGTTTTTTATTAAGTTATGAAAAAATTCTTAAACAAAATGAAAAAAAGACAAGGATTTTGAACTGACAAAAAATTGTTAGGTTTTGTGAACAATACAGTGGAAAATGATTTGCATATAAAATGAAGGTCAAAATGTAGCGATACACACTTTCTGTTAGAACGATTTTAAAAATTTCTTCCATTATTACGACTTTTTTCATGCATTTTTTTTCAATATATTACGTAGATTACATTTCATATAAATTCATATTCTTCTACGAAGTTGGTAATTAGTTTGATGCTTTATAATGGCAATTATTATGTACTATTTATTATGTATTATTATGTTGTGAAACAATTCTTCAATAAAATAAAATAAAAAAATGGCATGGATTTTGAACTGACAAAAAATTATTAGATTTTGTGAACAATATAATGGCAAATGATTTGCAAATAAAATGCAAGCCAAAAAATAGCCACACACATTTCCTATTATAACCATTTTTTAAATCCCTTCCATTATTCCAAATTTTCTCATGGATTTTTCAATACATTACGTAGATTATATTTCATATAAATTCGTATTCTTCTACGAAGTTGGTAATTATTTTGATGCTTTAGAATGGCAATTACTCATTTAATAATTAATATTTATAATTTTTTCATTTATTTTATTCAGAAATTCCTAAATAGGAAAACTTTATTGCAGATACGAAACGAATTATAACAGATGCAGTTTCTAAATGCAAATGTAAAACGAAATCAAAAGTTTGACTTTATAACGAACTCTTCTGAATACAATGAGAATTTTCAATGATTATTTCCTTCAATACACAGCATTATTTTGAATCGAAGACAATGCATCATCTAGGATAATACATCAGATTACAAGTGAAATTAAATAGAAACACCAGCAGATTGCAATTGCTGCTTTGATCACATTCCTACACATTGCCCCCGACAGATTCAATCGAAGATCATTTGCAAATTAGCTTGCTTGGGATTATTTGTATCCATCTACACTATCACATTAAAGGTTTGGTCACGATTACATGTGGCTCGGTTGTTGAAATATCTAAGCCCACGATCGCGGCACTTGTGTTTGGATTAGATGTATAATTTCCATTCTACTCCAAGCAAGGAATACTCTATCAAAGGCAATGGACTTGAATCTTAATCGAAATAGTTTACTTAGAGCAAACTTGATCAGTGGAACTTTGCAGATGAGAAAGTTGCGGCTAGAATAATGGGAGAGTACCAAAGAATTGCAATGAATTTAAAACCTGGACAACAGGTTTAACGCACTTGTTATAGTAAAGTGTAGACGTTGTTAATTCACTCCAATTTCGGGGGAACTAGTTGTGTGTGTAAGAATGAATTAACTTTAAAATGGATAAATTGCTGTAGTAGACTTTGCTGCAATTTTGTACTTAATGAAGTTGTTGAATAATGAAATGCATCACATTTACGAAGGGATATACTTCTAGATTTTGATTTAGTCATTCTGACTGTATGGCGTGTATTGATTGATGTTAAATTATTTAAATGTATTTTAATTTAGTGCCGTTATTTATTTAATTTAAAATTGCAAGATTGTGGAATGTTATAAAAATTATTTTAAAACTTTAATTTGATCTGCATCCATTCTCAATTTTGATTTTTTAAAAATGCTAAGTAATTAATCATTTTTGATGCCAGCCTTTTTCATTACGAATTTAATTATCTTTTATTTCAACTAAATTTTAAACGCTTAACTTGTTATTCATAGTTCTATGATGCATGTATTATTCAACATTAAATTACGATTGAAATTTGCCAATGCTATACCAATCTTTATGTCTGTTCTGATTTTTGTTCAGCATGAATGAAAAATGTTTATTATCTTTATATTTGATTTTTTTAATAAAAATCAAAGATAATAAAAAATAGTCTGAAAGGAGATTGATTAATGTGGAAGATGAATAAATACAAATGTATTCAAGAAATTAATATCTTGCACTAATTTTATTCAAAAACCTAAATACCTCCTTAACAGTTCTGGATATATGCGTTTAGCATTTTAGAAGCTTTTTATATATTTGACGAAATGCTTTTCTTATTAATTTCTGTGATAATAGTTTAAAATTATAAAATTTGGTTTCATATTATCTTTAATCATTATTTCATTAGACATCTATAGTCGGTAAAGAAATATCAGAATACGAATTTATGTCAATTCAAAATTTATTCTAGAAATAAGGCAAAAGTGGGATCTAACAACTATTTCACGTTCTTATCAAATATTGTTAGGCATTTCTCTAAAAGCCTCATGGAAAGTTAAATTATTTTTAAGAAAGCAATAATAAATTGAGTCAGTAAGGTAAGGAATATCTAGGTGCTTTGTTTCAATTATTTAAGAACCATTTGTATTTGCGATATAATTATTTTCTGTAGAAATATACAGACAAAAGATCAATTCGGAAATGAATTGTCTGTTACAAACAGGGCTTCAAATAATTTAGGGAAAACGGTTAAAATTGTTAGTCTATCATATTATTAATAAAAATTGTAACTAATTCTTATGTGCTTACTATGCTTAGGAAGAGGAGAGAAATGAACAATGAATGTTATGCAATATGTCATTTACTAATTCGATTTGAAATCATAAAATCATAATTCAGTTTAGGTGTTGAAGAGAAAATGAAAATTACCTACAGGAAATTTGTAACAAATATGATAAAAAGGCCAATTCATTGCAATAAGCTAAAAGGCAATGAAAAGCACTTTTGTAGCAGATTCTGTTAGGAAAGAACAATAATATATTTTTAAATGCAAAATTAAAATACTATATCTGCTACAATTTTATAATCTGAATTATTTGGAAAATTCCAAATTTCATTTTTTTACATTTTTAGAATGTACAGAGCACTATTCTTTAATTTAAACACTATTCAAGTTTCATTTTGAGCTTCACGACATCTTTTAGAATGACATTATAATATCATACTTTTAACTTATGATTTTACTATTTAGTTTAATAGTTTAGTCGACATAATGACTCTTGCATAAAAAAAAGAGAACAAAAACCAAAAAAATTTATTTCAATCTTCTGATTTTTAAAAGTTACAGTTTCAAATGTAAATATTTTGGAAAAATTTGAGATAGATAAACTATACAATAATTAGTTGAATATTAATTATAAAATATTATGAAATTAATATTTAGAAAATTTTAAAAACTTTAAGGAAGAAAAACATTTGGCAAACAAATCTTTGTAGATAGAACTAAGCTTATTAGCTAGAAGGAAAACCTAGAATTTTGATTCAGCTATATTCTAGTGTATTTATTGGAAGGAAATATTAAAACTGCATACTGAGTTTCAAAATGACAATTCAGCATTTTCTTTCTAAGTAATCTTTTCAGAACCTCTCTTCGTAAAAGATAATATTTTCTTCTTTTAGGTAATAGCTAGCTTAAAAGGGATTTTATCAAAATGTTATCTTAAGTAAATCAAAAGAGTGCTCGAATAAAGTTAATATCTGATTTGTAAAAAATTTCCATAGAAATTACTTAAATCTTAAATTTACAGGAAAATTGTTAGAGCATCCAATTATATTTAAGTATGGGGACAATTGAATCCATCATAAATACATTCTAAGTGTGAAAAACTATTTTAGCATATATTTTTTCATATTATTTTATCAGTTTAATAGTATAAATAAAGTGAAATCTTGTTAAAAAAGAACAGAAACAATAGCTCATTTGGAATAGATTTTAACTTTACTCTAAAAGACGTAAAGACATTTAGGACATGGACGAAAATTCGAACTAAATGAGAATTCTTTTATTGAGAAAGGTCTAAGAGAAAACTTCACAAGTGTCAAGCACCGTCTGGTGAAATTCACAAAGATCACTTAACTAAAAAGAAGCAATAAAAAATAATAGAGACTATCAATTCCCCCGTGGAATTAGAGACTTCGGGTACAAATAAGCTGTAGAGACCTAACAAATAGGAACTAAGTATATATCTTTAATTATTACATGAATGGAATATAAAAAAAAAGTTTAATTTTATGCAATTAATAATACTTAACTTGTAAGACGCTCATGTTAAAGAAAATTCAAATATTTTGTTCTAATTTGCATTTATTCTTAATCCAAGCAATTGCAATATAAATTAAATTTTAAGACTTTCATATTAAAGAAAATTCAAATATCTTATACTAATTAGTATTTATTCTTAATCCGAGCAATTGTAATATAATTTAACTTGTAAGACGCTCATGTTAATTTGTTCTAATTTGTATTTATTCTTAGTCCAAGCAATTGCAGTTTAATTTAAGATACTCATGTTAAAGCAAATTCAAATATCTTGTTTCAATTATCCTTTATTCTTAATTCAAACAATCGCAGTTTAATTTAACTCGTAAGATATTCATTTTAAAGAAAATTCAAATGTCTTGTTTCAATTATCATTTATTCTTAATCCAAGCAATCACAATTTAATTTAACTTGCAAAACATTCATATAACAGAAAATTCCAATATCTTATTCTAATTAATATTTGTTCTTAATCCAAGCGATTACAATGTATTAACATTTATCTTCTGATGTATTTTTTCAAGAAATTAACTAGATTTTATAATCTAAAAACTATTTATGACTAATGCATAAGGTGGTTTGGTGATGGAATCCCAATAGTTCTTTTAGTCAATTGCGGACGTAAGCTCGATTGATTAACCAAATGGACGCTACTGACAGCAGAATAAATATCCAAAGAATGTTGAAGAAAGTGTTCAAGATGAAAATATTTGAAAATGGTAAATGTTGAAAGTACTAAAAGCGAAAATGCTAGAAATCACAAGGACATAACAAAACTGGCATGTTTATTCATTCTCTTTAATCAAAAAGACTACTACATATTTTTCATGTTTTCCACATCATAAAACATTCTCTAATTCATCCATTACATAGAAAACGTTGTCTGGTGTTTTTTAATTCGGAACTTATACTTTTTATTGCTTTCAATCTTCATTTTAAAGTTATTCAATTGCATCAGTGTAATAGGAGATAGCTTATTAATATTGTTGTTAAAAAGGGGATATTAAACTTCAATAAAAAATTGAACTTAATTATAATTGCAAAATCGTGCGGTTTTTTTTTTTTTAGAATGTAACTTTAGTTTCTTATTAATTCTTTCTTCCCGGATTAAAGATCAATTTGTTTTTGAAGTCTAGAAAACAGATTGCATTGAGGTTGCCTATTACAACTGCAAAGCTTTTAAGCATATATATATATATATATATATATATATATATATATATATATATATATTGATAGTAGCTTCAGTTGAAGGATATGCAAAACATCTTCAACCCATTATTCGAATTCATCACTCCATTTCCTTCAGCATGACTGCATCACTAAATCAACGGAAGGAGACTCTGTCATCACTCTGGCGTCTCGTTCATCATTCCCAAGAATCGATGCTATGCTCCTCACAAGAATATAGGGGAACCCTAGTCTTGGTGAACGGAAGTTTTGGCCTGCCTCCAAAAGTTCATGACACCGTTACGGTTGAGAGGAAAATCTTAGCATGAAAAGTTAAAAAGCTAATGCGTCAAGAGAGCTGATTGTGCAAGCAACGATTTTATCAGGGAATCTTTCTTTTTTTTCCTCAATTCCCTCAAGTAGTATTTACGTTTCAGTATAAGGGCCCGCGAAATTTCATTTTTAAGGCTTATCTTCAACAATGGATGCCAGACTTTGTCGAACAAAGAAAAGAATAAAAAGACCGAGTCTCTGCAAAGCAGACAGAAAGGCAAGAGTCTACACTAGTGCAAGAATTTGCTATTAAAAATTTACAAATCCCACTGAGTCGCATCTGGTAGAATGATATTTCAGATTATTTGGAATTTGTTTTAAATTTATTCCTTTTTGATTTTTAATTAAAATTCACAAATTGTTTCGGACTGTCAAAAAAGTGCTGATTTCGAAAGTTAGTGTTTTATATACGAAGGGCACGAGGTAGAAATATTTAAAATATTCTCTATATTTCACATAAAATTATTTCTTTATGAGGAAATGAAGTTTAATAAAATACAAGTATTTAAATAACTCAGCTCACTATCATTTTATTTTTAAAGTAATAAATTAAAACTTTTATTATAGAAATATTGTACTATTATTTGCATATAAGTACTTATAGAAATACTTTTAATATATTTATCTAATAGTATTCGATCAACGCAAATAAAACAACTGTTTACTAATGGAATTTACATATGGAATTAATACCTATATGCATAATTTAAAATATTGTTACGTGCTTTTAAAAATAAATTCATCATAATTTTTTTATCTATAATATAACTTATTAATGGAAAAGAAATAGATTCAATTAACATCTCAACCTTATCAGGCTCATTAAAAATAATATTTTCTTAAACAGATGTGCGTACAACACGCTAGTAAAACATTTTAAGGATTAAATATTTAAGCTATTTTTATTTTTCTTTGAAGAGTAAAACATATTTTGTCAATATGCAATTATATGCCAGCTTAACCCTGTAATTGGAATGGTTTTTTAGATGAAACATGTTTTCATTAGCTTTTATGAAGATCTACATCTCCAAATGCTATACATGACTTCTGCAAGCATGATTTAGTGCACAGATATCTGCGAAACCGCTAAATAAATTATTGAAAATAATTTTTTAAAAATTAGTTAATTAATTTTCAAAATTCAAAGCTGATTTAAATATAATTATACATATTCTATTTATTATTTGTTTCCAAAATCTTTGACTATAACTGTACTCCATTTGCTAAATAAAAGATTAAATCTCCATATGTATCTTCTCACGCTGTTTTTATTTACATTATTTTGATTTGCACCAATTCAAAAAAAATAAGAACGAATAAAATTTGGACTTTGTTTTCTTTAGTTTTAATTTGTGAAAACAATTAAATAATATTAAACAATTACTAAAACCAAAAACGTACTAAATAATTGCAAATGATACCATTAAAAAGTTAATCACACATACAGCCAATAAAAATACTTCAAAGCATAAGAGATCAACACAATTATTAAAATCATTATTTGGTTTTATTGTGATTCAAATTTAAAATCAATATATTTAATTAATTTAACATTTATATTTTTCACATCCTTTATCATTTTAATTAAGTATATCTGCAAGAAAAGTTATAGTTTTAATAGAAGAAATAAGCTTCAACTATTGATCGATTTTTATAAATTTCTCCGAACTTTATTTTTCGAATTCTTGAGGGCATTAAAAAAGTGAAATGATAAATGCTTCAAAGACTGCTGAATAAAGCAAAATTATTTGTCCTAAACTTTTATGGAAAGACAAATAAAGTTGATTTTTATCAGCCGAGATAAACGTGTTAAATCTCTTTCTTTCATTTCTAAACCAAAAATATCCCGAAGCACAAGACAAGAAACAAGCCTCTCTCAAAATTCTTAAAACTTCCATAGCACTTTCCATGATATATCGGCTTCAAATGCCAAAGAGAAGCTAAGCCTAAAGTGAGAAATAAAAAAAATCAATTTCTTAACTTATGTATCGACGAATAGCTTTATTTCATAAACTACCAACCATAAGAAACAAAACAATGGAGAAAGAAAAAGAGAAATAAGCTAAAAACATCTTGCAAATCATTGAAAAGCAGAATCGCATACTCAGCACCTTTTACAAATTCTAATGTGTACCAGAATTCATAACAAGGCATTTCTTCCAATGCATTTTTTTTCGCGACTTTCTTTTGTTCCGAAAATCCTAATGCTTAGCAACTGGGAAAAACACTTGAAGATTTGTTCCCTCTTTTACTCAATTTTGGTTGCTTCTCAACAAGAAAAAGTATCAGTGCATGCCTTTGAAAGAAAATTCTCCAGTTGATATTTTTATACTGTTGTTTTCTCTGTTTCTTCTTTTTTTCCAATTTTTATTCTCTCATACTCAGTCACTATAGAGGAACTGGTTGGTACTTGAAATGTAAATTCACTTCTTAAACTTGAAGTATGCTATTTTTGCCTTTTATTTTGATTCTTGCTCTCATGATAAATACTTTAAGATATTGCGTTTTGGGTAAAAGGATAATACATTTTTCTTTCATATTTCGTTTAAACTCTATTACGAAATAAATTTTATTTTAAAGATTTAAATGAAACTCAATTTTGTATTTCTTTGAAAAAGAATGTTAATATTAAATGTTACAGCGAAGGTTAAATAAAATTATGAATTAAGTTTTGTTTAGTTTTAAATCTGGAATGAAATAAATATTTATTTGCACTAATTTCTAAAATTTGTTGTTAAATGCTACCGAGCAAAAAAACATTTTTAAAAATTTATACTTACATCCCTTCAATAAATCAGTTTCGCGATAAATTAACAAAAAGAACTTTAATTTTTTTCTCATTTTTTTTCTAAAATATAAAGATTTAAATGCATATAATAAACTTATGTTGAACCATTTCTTGAAGGGCTCTAAGAAAATTTATTTTGTGCCTACCACATGTTTTAAAAATATTTAAAAGTATGAAATGCAATGATTTGGAAAATTAAAGGATGTATAAACTAAAATTTAAATTGTTTAGAAAATCATTGTAAAATATTTTTAATAACTTGAGTACGTTTAAGATAGATTAAGGATTTTTACAGCTTGTTTATTTGTGTAATCAAAATTTTTAATGTATTTATGTCATTTTTACACAATTGTTGAATACATTTATATCACAGAAAGAGGACATAACATTGATAGTGGAAAACCAAGAAGTAGAATGGATACTTCATTCTACTTTTGCATTATTTCAAGAGAATAAATAAAGTAGGATTAAGAGACATAAAAAATTTCCAAATTTAATTGAATATTTGGTTAAATTAAATGCATTTAATTCTCGCACTTATAAAAATATACTTTAGGAAAACAGTTCACACATATCAAACATACGAGACATCTATTTAAATTCAGAAAATGAAAGTTTATATAAACTAAGATTTTAAATTGTTTAGAAATTAATCGAAAAATATTTTTAATAACTTGCTTATTATTAAAATAGATTGAGTATTTTTACAGCTTGCATATTAATATAATTAAGATTTGTATTGCATTAATGTCATTTTTACATCATTATTGAATACATTTATATGACAGAAAGAGGGCATAGAATTGGTAGTGGGAAATAAAAAAGTAGAATGAATACTTCATTCTACGTTTGCATTATTTGAAGAGAATAAATAAAATAGAATTAAGAGACAAAAAATTGAATCTGTGATTAAATTACATCCAATTAATTCCTGCGTCAATTATAAAAGTATATTTTAGGAAAACGGTTCACACATATCAATCATACTAGACATCTATCTAATAAATAAAGTAATCAATCTCAAATAATGTATATAAATCGCGAAACTTTGTTTTAAAAAGTGTTTACACGCCCATAAAAACATTTTTAATAATCAGTTTGAATATTTCAGACAACGAAACAATTTTCATTTTAAATACTTGTCACTAGTCCCACTTTCATGAATAATAGAGGGGTTGTTCTTCTGAAAGATTGCCTGTCGTCCTCAATATCTGGTCATCTTAAACGGTTCTTTTTCCAAAAAGCTTATCTGCAGGTGTTGCAGCATCTCCTAACTGTCAAAAAGTCTGATGGGGGGAGAAGGAAAAAGAAAATAATTCAAGCAATGTCTCGATTCGAAGCCCTATAACGATCATTTATTCTCCTCAAACAATAATGTATTCTGAGATTTTGTGATGGACGAAAGAAATGCATTTATAAAATTTTCTCACGCCTCCTATCCACCCCTTCATCATTTACATGGAATATCCATATGAATGATGCGTCATCGGGCTTTGCTCTGCTTCACTAGAAATTTATTGCCTGTGTATGTCCGTTTCAAAACACGAGATGTTATTCTGTAATAAATTTATAATAGTTTTGTAATGGATTTTATTCCTGAGTTGTAGCTAGAAGTGCAATCAACCTCATTACTAAAACATATGTGGGATAAATGGATATAAATATAAACAATAAATATTAGGTTTCTGTATTATTTCATTATCATTTCTCCGGTTTTAATATCATTAAATTTTTTTACAAGTTGAACTTTGTATTTTTATATAAAAAAATCAATAATGGATTTATAATGTTTTTTTCATAATTTTAAGATTTTCAAAAGTTGGGGTAACAGCAATATAATTTCAATTTATATAAATTCCGAAAAACCATGATTGATTTTATATGATTTTTAATTGTTAGAAAAAAAGATTCCTTCAAACCCAGCATGAGCGCTGTTTATTTATTCGTCCATTGCAACTCTTGTTATTCCTATCCTTTATGGTGATAATTTGGATAAAGGGAAATTAGCATGCTGAGATCAGGTCTCATAATCTTAAATCTTTGAAATAAGGCATCAAAATTCGGGTTTGTCTTTTTTAGGGGCAGGGGGCGGTGTCACTGTCCATGAGAGTGCTGAAGAATCATTGTCATGACTCTTCAGATTACAATATGGTAAAATTGTTTCAGTTTTGACTATATTTAATGCATACCACATTCGTTATGAAAATACCGTTGAACAGAAATTACTTCAAAGTTAGATAGTGCAACCTGAAAATATCATACAGAGACTGTAGAATCTATAAAAATTGCATTTGCGAATCTAAATAAGCATTTTTCACCAACAGAATTTTATTCTAATCAGACTGTTAATTCCAAAGGTTATTAGTTTATGTAAAGTAAAACAGCTAAAGTTCTATTGAAAAAATAAGAATAAAATTTCCTTTTTCCTTTGTGCACTACATAACATAATGCCATCTTGCCCCCGGTGCCTATAACACTAAGTTATCTAACCAGTTGGATAAGCACAAGATGGAAGGAAGGGGAAGAAAGAAAGAAAAAAATTGTTAAAAGAAAGAGACGACAGAACATCCAGGATTCTTCAGAGAGAATTTCATTGGTGTCAAATCCTACACGACTGTATTCACTTTATTAAAAAAATAAATTCACAAACTTCAAACTTTAACATCAGTTGGAATGTGAATATCTGGTTATTAACAGTATAATTCTCGCAAACAGTAAAACTGTAACGAAATGGTTTGGAGTAGAGGACCCATAGTAGTAGCGCAAATTCATAGCTTAAGACACAAGTTTAAAGTGGTAAAACTAAGAAAATGAAGTCAAAGTTCTTATCGACTAAAATTTACTTAATTCAATCAAATTCATTTCAGATATTCAAAGGCAGTTGATTCAATTTTTTTATTTGTTCTTTTCTATAAAGATTCGATTAAATTAAAAAAAAATTCAATCGCACACAATTACGAAACACAATAATATTTAATCTTCCTTTCATCCATAAAATGTATCTTCATTCCCAGAGTCTAGCTACAGCCTGTTGCGAAATTGCATGAAATCTATAAATATAACTCTAATATACTCATTTCTGTATACTAAATTATTTCATATTCGAGAAAAATTAGAAAAATCATTTTTTTAATTATTATTTTCTAATTTATTTTTTTATTATTTCCTAATTCATTTAGATAGATTTATTATTCCTGGTACCAATATTGATTCTTCTTCTTAATACAGATATTTATTGTTCCGATTCTAAATTAAGAAACTTAACTTTTTTTTCCATTTTATTTGCATCGAAATAGGTAATTGAAAAACTTTCATAAAATGAAATATAAATCTTGTCAAAACATAATCATTAATTAATAATTTATTATTGTAGATATTTTGGAATATTGAATTTTTAAACATGCATAGAATCAAAATTTAATTTAATTAAAATTAACTCATAATAATGTTCTGGATATATTAAAATAATATACTGTCATTAAGACCAAACAAAAACACAATATTTCAAAACTCTACTAATAAGAAGTAAATGAAGCATAGTTACAAAATTCCCTTTTTTAAACATAAGACAGGTGGTAATAAATAAAAATGTGCAAAAATGTTAACAAAAGAATCACGGTTATTAGATTTTTTCTCTAATTAACGCTCACGTAAATTTTAATAATAATCGTGAATTTATAATTATGATTGGTTTTCTCAAATTTTTAGTATGTGATTTTTTTACTGAGAAAAAAATAAACATGTCATCAAATCAGTTAAGTCATCTACCGAAGTCTAAAATACAAAACGGTTTAATTTTTGGAAATAAAATCTTAATATAGCGTACAAAAAGCTTGTCTAAGATAGTTCATAAATAAAGTTAAATTGCACTCAGAATGAATTAAAAATAATTCGGAAATTAGAGAAATACTTTGTTAAAAAATCAAATCATACTTCATTAAATGAAAGAAAGTATTTGCACACATTTGCTCTCTTCGGTATTTTTTTTTCCTCATGAACGTCAAGAAATAATTACTCTCATAAGTTAAACAACAAATGTGAGAATATATTTAATTCAGGATATTTTTTAAGGATAATGGCATTTGAAATTACTTTTCTCATAATGTTAAGTCATCCTTCAAATTTATATGTGCCCGAGGGAGCCATAAAAAGTAGTTTGCCCAGTCTTTTCAAAATCTAGAATATCAAGCGAAGTAAATTACTTTATTTTTACAAAAATTAAACCGAAAGTATATTTAATGGTTTCTTTCAGTTCAAAAAATGTCATTTGGTCCATACAGAATTTGGTATCTTTTTAATGCTTTTCTAGAATTTCAAATAATAAAAGCTAAAATTCAACTTCATGGGATTCAAATTTTTTTTCAAACTTCTCATATAGTAAAAGCTTAAAAATAAACTTAAAATAAATCGATTATAAAGTACAGTTTTTTAATTTTCCAAATAAAATTTTGAGAAATTTGTGAAGCTTTCTTTGTTGCCTAATTTTTTGTATGTGTTTAAAGGGATTTCTTAAATTTTTACAATAGAATAATTCTTTAAACCAATTTTTCTTTACTTTATTGACGATATTAGGTACTTCCTAATCATTGCTCTAGTGGAAATAGATTTTGATTTTAGGTGATTAAGAAAAACTATATGAATAAATATGCCTATAAAATAATATCAAAAGCAAAATTTTGTTAAATGATTTGGAAAAACTATGAAGAAAAATCTTTAAAAAATATTATTTTCAGGTAATATGATCTAACAAACTAATGTTTTATTATATATTATAAATATTTTTATGAAGAAAACGAGCAAATTGAGATTTTTAATTTTGTTTCAAATAAAACATTACTAAACTGATGACAGTATATACTATTTTGTTTTTTATATACATATAAAATGCTTTTTTTCTTATTTTAATTGCATTTTCATATATTTCTTTCGAAAAATTCATTTTTTCAAAGTGAAATTTATTTTCTTCCATTGGCATGTATTCTTTGAAAATCAGATTTAGTGTAATTATAAAGTTTAGGGGTGCACCTACATAGTAAATTTAATTATTTGGGTCCCTTCCTTATTACAGTAATGATGTTTTTCCGTTAGATTTTCTTTTTAATAAATTTAAAGCTAGAAGTTCATTTTAATTTCTTCTTTTTCACAAGAAAAGTTTTCAGACAACGTTTTAATAAAATTCTGCTTTATGAATATAAATGAATAAAAAATTTCAATAGCTGATTGCAGCTTTTGAAAGGAAAACTTCCGATATCAAAATACACATTTTGGCATAACACCATCCTTTATAAAGTAGTACGTATAACTCCTTATGCTGCATCTCATAAAAGTAATTATTGTAAAATAATGAATAATTTTATGTATTTTTATTATCCATCAATTTTATCAAAAATTTAAGATTTCTATTATATTAATATTTCCCTTCTAATTCTTTTCAATCTATTAAAAATTTCCATTAATACACATTATACTTTTCTCAATGAAAATTAATTTTTTATAAATGAAATAAGATAAATATATTTTGGGAAAAATATTTTATCTATTTCTTTATATTAAAAATTGGAATGGAAATTTGTATATTTAAATGAAAGAATATAATTTATGCATGCATAGAATTTTGGAAATAAAACTTTATAGTGAATCAGCAAACATCTCACATGAATTGCAACTTTAATAAGAATATCGATACAATTATCACTGTGCAAATGCACAATCTGTGCATTTTTATGAGGATACTGATATAGTAAGGATAAAATAACTTACAAAACTTAAAAAATTAAGAAAAACATCATGATAAAAAAAAATTAGATCTAAAGTAAGAGTGTAAAGTTAAATTCACTTTAGTACTTTCGTACATATACCTTTTCTCGCTCGAAATGAATAATGAAAAATAATTTGTCAACAGAAGAATCTATAGGATTTACTGCAAAAGAAATTGAATTTGCAAAATAATTCAATAATTCCTAAAGAACCTTTTTAATGTGATTTGCCTCGTCTATCGATTCTCCATTCCCAACGAGTCTTATTATTCTAAACGCTCTTGCGAATAATTTTTTACGACTGCTAGTAAATCTCACTATGAATTTTCTTTCTTCTTTTCTGCTGTTTCAAATGTTGGAGTTCCAAAGGTCGATTTCAATTTCAGTATCAAAAGAAAATCTACGGAAATTAATCTGGTTTCAATATCTTTTTGATCCACAAATGAATGTTTCAACAAGTCCTCAGTACTTGCGAGATGATTCCTATTTTATTCCTCAAACAAGAAACAAGCCATAAATTTTTATGAAAGGTGATGCAATATAGAAAAAAAATCAATTTTAATTACTCCTAGAATTTCAACAATCTCAAAGATTTAAACTATAATTTATACTTATTATAGTATGTATTTTCTCAATTTGAATATAAGTTAAAATGTTTCCTCATGGAATGTGTCCTCATTTTTTAAGTTTTCAGTGGATACTCTGTAGAATTTGGGGCATCGATGCCATTCATAGCAAGGAAAAGCTAAACGATTTTCTTCAATGGCTTACGTCAATGTGTAAATAAAATAATTTGCAAATTTTTATGCAAAAATTGCTCAGAGGCACATTGATTCTTTGATTTCGAAATAAAAAAAATACTCAACTTTTTGCAGGTTTTTCAATATAGCATATTCTTATGCTGTTTAAATTTTGCAAAAATTATGAAAATATTAGGACTAGAAAATTTAGATTGAAAACATGGCTTTTTAATTTTAAAACTAATTTGTTATTTTGAATTTACATAAAATTGCCATATTGGCTAAATTCTGAGGACAAGACATTTGTACAGTTAAAATTATATACACTTCTGTATTATTTATATTTTTTTACCACTTTTTGTTGCAAGTTTAAAATATTTATCTCTAGAAATCCATTTCAAGTGACTATATAGTTTCAAATCAGACTAAATTATCTTATTCTGAAATATTATGATTCAAAGTAGCTTTATAGCAGTATTCAATAGTTGCAATTTTAATGCCGAATGAACAGTTTCTAATACAAATGCTTTCTACCAAATAAGGACAAAGATTACGAAAATGACTAAATGTATGTTTAGTGAAGACTTAATAATCATTTCAATATTTGATTTTTCTATGGTTGTGAATTATTGATTTATAAATAATTATAAATTACTTTTGTGTTTAGATAATTAGTAATTCGGATAATATACAATGGTGGCCGAAATTGGGGACACTTTTGAAATTTTGTATGTTTTCTAACTTTGTGTACTTATAGAAAATGTAACGTTTCATAAAATTCAAACTATTGCATATCATTTTAAAGAAAATTTAATGCTGATTATAATACAAAAAGCAAAATTCAAATATTTGCAAAACAAAAAATGTCGAGTGGCAGTAATTATCGAGATACAATAAATGCTGATGACTGCAGTGAGTTATCAGCACTTAGTAGGGTAGCGTTTATTTTTTATTACAGCTTCACACTGATGTTTCATTGAGCTGACGGGAAGTTTAATCTTTTCCTCCTTTATTGCATGATACCAGGAAACAATTATAGCCTCAATTAATTCTCTTTTATTTGATGAACGCTTCATATGTACGATAGTTTGCAAATGGGGCCATAAGTTCTCAATAATTTTGTTGGTCAGGACTGTTTCCTGGCCATGATAATAATTTAATGCTCTTTGTATTAAACCACGCTTTCGATATTTTTGCTGTGTGACAAGGAGCTGAATCCTTCCGAAAAATAAATGATGCATTGTTGGGAAAGAAATCACTAATGGAAGGTGTAAGCTTTGGCTCTAGAAAAGTTTCATTGTATTTTCTTGCTTCTAATGTCCCATCGATAACATGAAGGAGATCAATACCGTCTGCTGACATGCAAGGCCAAATCATAATACTAACTGAGTTCTTCATAGTTCAATGAAGGAAGTCAGGGTGTAGCTCTTCACCTATCCTATGTCTTACCTATTTTCGCCATCACTACCGAATAACAATATCTTTGTTTCATCACTCCGTATAATTTGTGACATTTGATCAAATTAAGGCGTTCTTTTCCCCATTGTTATATTTTTAAACGCTGCTATAAATTGGGATAAGGATTTTTTCGCTGAATTCCACTTCTTTGTCTAATACCTAATAATCTTCTCCTGGTTGTTCTTGAACTGACATAAATGCCAGCATCATTCAATTGACTTCTGAGGGCCACTGATGACATTCTTCTACTTTGAAGATATAGCCTTTTTATTCTTCTGTTATCAACAGATGTGATATACATTTTTCAGCCATTTACAGCTTTGTTTTTTACTGAATTTGTCTCCTAAACAAAACTTTCGGACTCTAGATGTAGTCACTGAACCACCCACTTGCCTTGCAATTTCAGCATATGAAGGACCACATTCATGTAACACAATAATATTAATTCGCTTTCTAGGTGTCCAATCTACTCTTTTATTTGATGTCACTGTTTCTTGACTAAATATTAAAAATATTTACAAAAATTCTAATTATATATTAAAAAGCTTTATAAAATTTCTAACTTGCAGTTTTATTACGTGAAAATTAATCTTCCTTCTAAAGAAAAAGCACAATAATGACTTGTTCCAAATTTAAACGTGATATTAACTTCTGCCAGCAGTTATTAACCTTTGATTGGTTCCCAGAACAAGAACATGATTTGTTAGGAAAGTTATAAATTACAATCCACTTCATCACTGTTTGTTATTCAGATTAAAGCAAAAAAAAATTTGTTTTGTATTGAAAATATTTGAATTTTGTTTTTGTATTTTTTGTATTGAAATGAGCATTAAATTCTCTTTAAAATTATGCTTAAGAGTTTGTATTTTGTGAAATGTAACATTTTCTATAAGTATACAAATTTAGAAAACATAGCAATTTTCAAAAGTGTCCCCAATTTTGGCCACCACTGAAACTAATATTTTTAAAAATAGTGGTTTTTATGTTAATCGCTTTGAACTAAATGCTATAATCTTATACTTGATATAAAAGATAATTTTTCGTAAAAGAAAAAACGAAAATTCAATTTTCCATTACGAAAGAAATATTTCTTATTAATATGTAGCAAAATTTTTTAAACATTCTAATTTTCGAACACTAAAGCGTAGACATTCCTATTTTAAAAATATAACTTGTATTTGAATTAATGATAGAAAGCATCTGCATAAAATATTCATAACGATTTCATGGTAAATAAACTAAGACATCATTCTAAATTTAAATGAAAGCAAGCATCTATTCTAGATCAAATTCTACTGACAGCAGAAGATTAATAGCAGTGTTTGGAAAATAGATCCATTTATACTGTAAATCTAGTAATATTTAAATGATATTAAATATATGATTTCTATTTCATTTTAAATTTATAATTCAGCATTTAATGCATTCAATGTACACTTATTTATTAAGTTGTCAGATTTTTTTAGAGTTGTACTTTAAAACATTATTGTAGATAATTAAAATACAAGCTTAGTTTTATATAGACAAAATCTTTTCAACCAATATAACATAAGCACTTGTCGATTTTTTAAAGTAATATATTACACTGAAGTAAAGAAATCATATTTCATTAACAGAAGTTTTGTAAGTTGCTGCTTAATTTAAAAAAATAAATTACTTTTAGACTTTTTCCCGTTTGCTAATTAAGTTTCTAATATTGTAGGAAAAATAAAATTTAAAAAATATATCATGCAGATGAGAATATTTTATCACTTGTTTACGTGTTAATGAATTTTCTTCCAATTTCTTGATTTAATTCAAATTTTGCATTTAATTACTTACTTCAAGTGTTCATAGCACGGAAACAACAAATTTCTTATTTCGAAATATAAGGTTACAAAATTCTATGACAGAAAATACCTTCCATATATTTTATATATTTACTAAAAGTTTACATATTTGCATAGAATCTTCATATTTGTATAAATTTTACGCATTGCATTGACTTTTAAAATTCTAAAATCTTTTGGGGAAATTAAATTCCAGTATAACAATAAATGCTAATTATTGTTTTCATCTATATAAAATATAATAATTTAGATTTCTCATAAATCATTTTTAAAGCACAATTTTAATTTCTTAAATAAATAAATTTGAAAGTATAATTATTGATATTCATTTTATATAAAATTGTCAGAATTAATAAGTTTCTCAAAATTTCATACTTTTTTTCAAAAGAGAATTAAAATATATGCCGAGTATTAAAATGAACTATATAAATAAGCCTGAGAAAAGACTTTAAACAGATAATAGCTTCTAAGAAAATTTGTAATTTGATTTACTCATATTATTAGCATGGCATTCAAACTTTGAGGGGTTTTTTTATTTTGCAAGATATTAATTTATATTTTATTTTTAATATATTCCCCTTATTTTATTCAATTAGAATTTATCGTACAATCCTTTTTTTCTAATAAAAAGATTTTCTTTTATTTTCATGATGCCATACCAATTGATTTTTAATTTTATATTTTATTTCATATGAAAATTATATAAACACAAAAATCCTATTTTTAAAAAGTAAATTTTATCAGTATTTATTTTTATTTTGTTCAAGACAGTTATTAACATGGAAATATTAAGACTTGTATTATTATTGAAATATTAAACTTGTAAAGATATATATATATATTTCAAATCGATATTTTTTTATTTAAATAAATGGTAGACGAAAAGGATTGACTGTGAAAGATCGGAACAAAATGGAAAGTATACTTAATCGCAATATCATAAAACATATGTTCACAACAGAGAATGCATTCTTCGCTTTTAAGTATGTTTTTAAAAACGGTAATATAACAAAATATTTTTTTTTTGTTTAAAACTTTAAGCGAGGTGCTATTCGTTCAAGTAAATTTCAATATCACTAATAACTTAAGATTTTATGAAAGAAATGGATTTTAGTTAAATGAACTGCTGTTAAACCACATAAAATTCATTTTCCTTGTTGTATAATAAAAATTCTGAAAACAATCTCTAGTCCTATTTTTGAAAGTTGCATGCAATTCACATAAATTAAGATTGGAGAAGTTCTTGCTTTCTCTCAATGATACAGCAAATATAACATTTTATCAAACAGTTACTCCTAGCCTATCTAAATATTCAAAGTAAAATGAATGGAATTTAAAATGAATCTATCGTGTGATACCTGGCCAATTTTTTTTGGTGATAGTATCCGAAAGTATCTCTGTAATAGTATCCGAAAGTATCTCTGTAATAGTATCCGAAAACCTAATCTTTGCATTAAAACAGTTTTTCTCATTCAATTGAAACAAAGATTTGGAACAAAATTGCACTTGTAGTTACAAAATCCCATAAAAAATTTGATACATTTAAGTTAACGCTTTTTTTAGTTATGGCGTTTACATGCTTCTGAAAGTACAGACGACAGACAGGTAAACTAACCCGTTGTTGGATTTGGCTAAAAATGTAACAGGTATACCGAATTTTATCTATCTAACTCTCTTCGTATTATAGTCAACGCGTTAACTTATATTTGAGCCTCCAGACAAATGAACTTTCTCTGAACAGATTTTACTCAAAATTTGATAAGAAATCTTTTGATTTCATACAAAGACCGTATACTAAATTTCAACCGTTTAGCACAAAGCGTATGTGGGACAGGCAGATAGACAGACTGACGGGCTTTTCCAAAAAGGGAGTTTTTAGAACTCAGGGAGGTCTTAAACGTGGAAATTCGACAAAATCTCGAGTTCGAATTTTTAGAAGATTACTATACTTTCTCTATACTACCTATACGAGAAAATAAAAAAAGGGATATTCAATTATGCCAATGCAATCATTTGCTAAATTCAGATTGTCTGAAATATTCGTGTTCAACAATCTTTGAGAAAAATTCATCCTTACTTTCACTGACAACTACAAATTCACCAAGAAATCTATCACGAAAAATGTCTCAAAAACGTGGTGATCAACCAGGGAATCAAGAGAAAAATCTTACGGAGTTAAAAAAATTCAGTTTAAGAAATTTTTTAAAAAAATGTGTTACCTCTCCTCTTTCTAACTCATGCAAAAAGCTAAGGTGTCATGGGAAAAGCAGCAAAACCAGAATTCAACACGTGACAGTAACGCAATTCTGCTGCAGGTTTGAAAAATCGACTGTTGCCGAAATCAATCAAAAAAAGTAAAATCAATAACTACGAAAAATCGGCTTGCGTCTTGCCTGTCGTTGAAATAAGAAAATGTGTTTCGCCTTTTTTTTTCCCAACGGATGAGACCTGGGACAATGTATTTAATACTTCAGAAAACGCGTTTCGCAGTTTTCGTGTGACAGACGCATAGACATTTGAAAAATGAATTCAGCCAAGGTATGTATTGCAGATTCTACGACTCAAAAAAAATACATAACGGTTGAGCTAAAAGTACTTCAAGTGATAGAATGAAAAACAAATAAGCTTAAGTTTTGCATTATTTTAAAAGAAAACAAAACTCACAGAAAAAAACTGTGCATCCGAAATCTTACAAAAGAATAATTGCATTTGTGCAAATAACGAAATTTTGTTTAAATGTAAATATCGTTCGTATAATTTCAACGATATTTTATTTACAATGCTTCCCTTTTCTTATTGCATTTACAATGTTCTAGTATCAAGAATTGTTATTTGGTTTAAAAAGTGCAAACAAATGAGAGGCATCGCTATCTCAAGTAAAGAGAGAGGCAATATTTACTGAATTGGGAAAAAGAATTCTTGAATAGTTTTGATAGGTATTAAATTTTTGTATTCACAAAGTAATATAATATATTTTACATTTTATGAAATGAATCTAGTTGTCATATTTTCAAAATGATATAATATAAGTGACTTTGAAAAGTATATTTACAAAAAAATACGAGTAAAATATAAAATTTTGTTAAAAATTCTTGAAATCCATTTGATTCTTTTTACAACCCTTTAGGGGATTCAATATCTTTGACAGTTACAATTTTATAGGTTCACTGAATAAAAATAAAAAGTCACCATTTATTCATTATGAAAAAAAGAGGCTTAAAAGTGTATATATTATGGGGTCAATGAATTTTTGAACAGATTTATAAGAAAACAGTTCAGCATCATCTATGTATTAATAAATGATATTGTACACATGTAGCCTTAAACTGCAGTGAAAAATCAAAATTTAAGGTAATCTAATCCCTGTCATTACTATAGCATTGAATTATTTAAGGAGATTGAAAAAGAAGAGGAACTGCAACCATATTACACAACTGAAACAAAACAGGACATATCTAAAAAAATCGCAAAAGTGGCATACTGGAATAGATAATTGCATCTGATGTTTCATTCGAGTAGTCAAAGTTGGTCCAAAGGAGTAAGATCAGGTAATTAAGAAAGCCTTTCAATATATTTCCATTCAAAAATCTGAGAATATAATGTTTCTCTCAAGAGCTTGTTGACATTGAATAATGGACTATATTTGCTGGAACCGTAGAGATTATAAGTATAACGTCTGCAAATCGGTCATAAATCAGGTAAAATGCCGAGAAAAACTTTTCAAACACATTGCTTGCTTAGTTGTTGTTTTTTTTTTTAATTTTCTCAACTGCAAGTAAAGGTACCTCATGCTGTATATTATTTTCTTCACACTCTTTCAAAATCATAATTACTATCTTAGCATAATCCAAATATTACCAAATAAGCTCTGGAAATCTTCTAATTCATAAAGTATTTATTACTAATACTGCAATGCAAATAAATATGAATTCACTCATTAAAAAAATAATTTCAGAAATATCTATTAAATACTCAGTGTGTTTTAACTCGCCTGATGACAGCATTTGAAGAACCATTAAGCGATGGGAATGGACATTTATAGCTGATACAACTGAACACATATGAACAGTCAAGCTGCATCCCCCCCCCAAAAAAAACTCTATAGTGGGGAATGACTAGATTACATTTCAATGCGTCATTATGATACATACGAAAATCAGTCTAGTATGTATAGTTCATTATTCAGTCTCTTTCCGGAACTTTTTCAACAAAAAGCGAAATCAGGTCGTCTATTATAAATGGGTGAGTAAGAAAATAAAAGATTCATTTACATGTACATTTGCTTATATGTCTAGAATATTTTTCATGCGTCAACGTCATTCTCAACATATATACATGGAGAAGAGCAATTCACAAATCTTGGTTTCATGCCAGAGGTTTGCCTTATTTTGCATCAAATGAAATTATCAATCTCTGTTATCGGCTTATGCTATACAGATCATTTGTATCATAAGGAATACATTGATATCGCTGGACAAAATTTTTACTTATTTACTTTCCCATACCTTGCAGAAAAAAGGAATGCAGAGAGCAGTCGAATAATAGAATGCATTTCCATTGTCTTAAATAGCACGATTTATACACCTTTAATTCTATTGATTCGCAAAATAAATGATGAAGACTTTCCTTCCTAAATATAAATATGCAAGTTGCAATATAAATTAAGCAGAATATTGTTTTTACGGTATTTCGGTTAAATCACTGATTTACAATAAAATGTACGAATAGTTAAAAACCAACAAAACTTTTCGCATGGTTCATTCATTTTATAAAATTTAGTTGTTTATTTTTTATAATGAATTATAGCTTTATAATCTTAGTTATAAAATCCCCTTAAAATTATTCGAAATTCATCCGAGCGTGAATATTTATTTAAAGGATACAATATTCTTACGACTTCTTACTAATTGATGAAATTCTTTTCATTTTAATGAGACATTTATTAATTTCATAAGCTCTTAAGTACGAATTGAGAATCTCTTGCATGAAGATATGAATATGTTTTCACAAAACAAAAATACCTGGAATCGGGAAATAATGAATCTTTAAAATGATTCTCCAAAACTCAGTTCAGCGTGAAACAGTTTGAATTTTCAGCATCACTTAATTGTGTATTTATTACTCAATTTCCCATCTCAATGAATTACTATTTCACTCATGTGAAAACGAAAAACAAAAGAGCATTTATCATTGATGCTTTAAACTGTAAAGACACATTTAACCGTACCATTTCTAATAATCAAGTAGTTAATATCACGAGCTCTTGTTGCCTGAAGTTTCCAATGACTGAATTTTTACGTCAAATGCTTTTTGAGTTTACGATTATTACGATTCATTCGAGTTGTTGTTTTGTGAGATTATTTTAAGCACAATCTCTTAATCTACTTGGGTACTTATTAATTCTTTCTACTTCGTTTGATTAGAAGAATCTTTTAATAATGAATTTCTGGAAGGTTTTACTATATGAGAGAGCAATTAAAGCTTTGATTTATACATTATGAAACCTTCAATGTGTGGCAACAGATATGTGAATGTAATTATATGAAAGTAGAAGACTCTCTTTCACATCATCCTAGTAGAGAATGGGATAATGTGAAAGTGATTCTTACGAATTTTTAGGAATAATTACATATACATCAAAGTAATTCTGCCTCGCAAAATATAAAATCAATAAAAAAAAATCTCAGTTAGTGCATCCTTTCTAGTGAATGCAATTTCATGAAAAACAAGTGGAATGGGTAAGAGTACGATTACATAAGCAAACTTGATTGTACACTTCAAAACGAATAAAAAAATTAAGTTGATCAAGGTATCAAAAAATGACAATTAGGGGTTGAAAAATCGAGAAAATACATCTTCAATGTGTGATGTCGTTAAGAAAAGCCAGGAAATCTATGTTGTAGATTGCACAGATCACTTGTAGGTTGAAACACCTTTCTCAATGAATACAACTTTATGAAAGGCATTGATAATAAGTAGGAGAGCTAACACCGGGAGTCAAAACCCAGATTCATCGTAAGAGGGGGTTGTTTATCTTTGTATTAGAAATTCGAAATTTGCTACAAGTACAGTCAATCCCCGCGAGTCATTTTTTGGAGGACTTCTGCTACTGGAGTTACTTTCTTTAGTGTCTCTTTCATAAGACATTAATGGAAACACCGTAAGATCATATATTCACGAATGCAACCGTTGCAATAGATCTCTATGAAACACCTAGAATTTACAAGCATGTCCGTTAAATAATGTCCATGGTCACTTTTTTAAACAACTATTTTGATACTTTTTGCTGTTTTGTATTTATCCGTCCAATTAATATATTCTGCAGATTTCTTTACTCCTTTCTTTTATGTATAAGAATTTGCATTCTCGTCTCCCCCTCTCCCCCCCACTCTCTCTCTGTGGGTGGGTGTGCGCTCTATCAACATTTCGAGTGTACTTGTGGATTTCATATGCAATAGAGATGTCCTTATAGTTAGAATATGTTCTTTATCTATATAATTAATTTTATACCTTAATTACAAAAATACAATTTATCAGCCTTGAAAATGTGCGATATATCGCTTCAAAGTGGTGAGATAAATTAAAAATTTTTTTTTATTTCAGTTGGTGCAGGGCCATTTCCATTGTTTTTGATCATTGATTGCTTTACTCCAATATTAGATTTTGTTCAATAACTTATCCTGATGAATTCAAAAAATTTTAATCAATTTCAATTCAAATACATAGTATATACATCAACGTGTTTCCATCAAGGTATGGAATGAATTCGGTGTATTTTCTGTATAAAATAAAACATTCTATATTTTTCGTGTTAATTTTCTTTTCTGTAAAGATTAGAAAATTTAAACGAAAGATAACGAGATTAATTACACTTCAAAACTTAGTGCGCAAATAAAACATTAATCTGAAACGATTAATTTGAGTTCTCATCATGGTTAACATCTTTTTTATCTATAGTTATCTATAGCCAAATAATATCCATAGAATTATGTAAAAAAGAATTAACAGATTATTATATGTTCTTGACTTAATGAAACAAATAAAAAAAGAGATAATTCATTTTATATCTTTAAAAATGACAATTTAGAACAACTTTTATCTTTTTTTGTTTTGAATTTGCTATTGAAATTTTGTGCATGAATCTTAAAATTTTATTACACAGTTGCAGCTTACTTTTAAAACAAAATCAGCCCTCGGATTTCCCATAAAATAGGCCTTTTTAAAATAAAATGCTACTTCAAAGTTTAAGAACAAAAGTATTTTTGATCACTTTGTCTTTTGTTACTCAAATTCACTCACAGTTGAAAATCTGAATTCTATCTTGGATACTTAATGTTCATTGATTTAGTGAAAAAAAGCTAAAATCTCATTAGAGTATCTTGTAAAGATATTAAAGATATCTTAGCTGCTTACTAGATACTTTTATTTAAACAACTCTTTTCTCCCATTCGAAGAGATTTAAAATATATATTGCTTCTTTCTTTTATTTCTTTCAAGAGCATACAACTGGAATTCTGAAATAGCTTATTTGTAAGATTTATTATTTGAATTTTAAGTGGTAATGATGCAGATGGAAAATAATACTTGCGTTAATTTAAAAAGATTGCAAAATTTAGAGAAATCACTTTTTAAATACTACAAAATTTTCTAAAATAGGAAAACTCTTCTATCTGTCTGTTACTAATTCAAGAATTAGATTTCTCTTTAGTTACATACTTTTAATAAATTAAAAAATATTTTCTTAGTGTATTATAAAGTCTCATTGAATTCTTTTAGATTTCAGCATGAAAATTGCGTTCCTTTTCAGAGATCAAATTGTCTAGCCATATAGAGAATTTAAAATTTTCTTAATGCGATAATAGAAAATCATCAGATCATTGTGATATTTATTTTTATTGAATTGTATATTTTGCATTCGAAATGCACTCTTCTTTTAATAGTTAAATATCTGAGGCATCCCAAAAATTTATATTTACCTTTTTCATGATAAATAATTATCGTCATCTTATTCTAAAAGCAAAGTTAACAATAGCAATTCTTCTCCAAATAATTAGAACTTTTCCGTTATCATATATACAAAAATAAAGTCTTGTTATTTCTGCATTTCAAATCCTTGTTTATGATGGATAAAAACTAAACTTTGTTTAAAACTATATCATTGTACTTAGGATAAAAATATTTTCTTTGATTCTTTGGAATTGCAAAATCACTACCTAGAATTTAAAACAAAAATACATGAATTTGAAGAATATCAGAAAAAGAAAAAGATTTAATTTGCATAAAGACAATCTAATGCCGTGTTGTTGCTAAATATTCAAAGAATTTATTCAACCTATCATGCAAGTATTCATATTTCTGCTTAATTTTTTTTAATTTTCCATTTTAGAAAAGTGTTCTTTTTTTTAATGCATATGCTTTATTTCATATACATAAAATCTATAAAAAGAGTATTTCAAGTCACATACAGGAAAACAAGAGTTAAATGAATAAAGATGCAAAGACATATATGACTGTTAGAACCAAGTAAGAAAGATTAGTTTTTCCTAAAAATGATAATCTTTCTTCCAACTAAACTTGTGCAATAAAAATATGACGGTTTCTCAACATTTTTTAGCATTGTTTCACTTCCGTTTTTCTAAATTTTAAAGTGTGAGCATGGTTGTTATTTTGTTATGAAACGTATAATAAATTATATAGTTTTTACATTTTTCATTTGATTTACTTTGTATCAAATTGCTGCAGTCACAAGTTAGAAAGTTCACCTAGAATATTTTCTCTAATAACCGACATTTTAAAAATAATCTGTGAAACAAAAATAACAGGGAATAAACCACCCAAATAAGTTCTAGAAACTAAATACCCAATAATAAAATATTATTGTAGAAAGATAACTACAGCCAATCAGAGATGTCAAAATTTTTCTATTTGAAACTTTTTTCAAAATTATTTTTTTTTAGAAAAAGAATAAAAAAATAGGTTAATAAAAAAGTAATTAGTTAAAAAAGTTCTGAAAAAATCAAAAAAAACTATAAAAATAGGTTAAGAAAAAATTTATAGAAAAAAACTATTTCCTAGTTTATGTACAATATTTATGAATTATTTTTATTATTAAAAACAAATTGATTCCTATATATATGAAACTATATCGTTAAAAAAGGATATAATAATAGGTATTTCAATCGCACGTTACTTCAAAAAAAAAAAAAGAGTTGAACATTCAGGAAATTAAAAATCAAGAACCTTAAAAGTTATACATTTTAACAGCTTTATCATAAATATCAAAAGCATGAATCTAATTTCTCAAGTACCGTTTTAAAAAAAAAAGGAAAAAATAAAGCTACTCTAATGGCTTTGTAAAAGAAATTTTTAATAACAACGTAAAATGTTAAGATATTTTTCTCGACCTATTTAGCCTATAGATACCCCAAGATGATAAGTAATCCACAAAATGTCACTCAAGCTTGATTACAAGCTCCAAAAAACAACCCTATCAGTGACTCTCCATCACGAAAAAGATATTTGAGTTATTACTTTTTTTTTTTTACTTATTGATCATCACACAATAAATTAGATTATTCCAGACTCCTACGGAATTTTTTAAAGAAAATGTTGCAAAAAAAGCTGATTTATTTTAGTTCTATAGAAAAAGAAATTTTTCTTCACACTTCGAAATTTCATACTTCACACTTCAAAATTAATTATCATGTAAAAAAATAAGCGCATGAAGATAAAAAAGAACTGTAAACGTTTAGAATAAAAGAATTCCATGGCATTTTATTTTACATGCGACATTCATAAATGCCGTCCAATTCAATTATGCTAGACAACAGTAAACAAATATATATTAGAAATTTTCAATTTTAAACAAGTGTGTGTGTGTGTTTTTGTTCACAATTTTTAAAAATAAAAATTTTAGCAAGTAAGCAAATGCATCCAAGTTTAAATTTTCGATAAAAGATGTTTTTTTAGTGCAAAGTCATATTCTATATAAACTAATTAATTAATATATTGTTTGGCAAAAAGAAAAGAATTCAATTGAATCTCAATATTTCTCTAAAAACATTATACCTTTTAAATTTAGATTATATCTTACATAAAATAAATCTTTTTTGATGAAATATCTTTGTAAAATTATTTGTATAGAAATTTTCCATATGGTACAAAATCTTTTTAGTTACATCATTTATATTTTCAACTTAATAATTTTATTCCAAGTAAATTAAATAGCAAACATAAATTAGTCTAAGTGTACACAATCTATTTTAAAAATTATGGCATAAATATTTATTTTTATTACAAATCATCTCTAATGTATGTTAATATCAAAGATAAATGCTTTAAAAATTCAAATGAAGTTTCGATCAGCAAATAAAAATTGAAAGGCTTTATAATATTTTTAATTCTTAAATATACTTTGAAAATAAACCATAATAAATTTTGAAGAACATCAGAGAGTTTAATTAAATTATATTTTATAAAAATATAATTCTTTTAATAAAGCATGAACATTTTCATGTAAAGCAAATTTATTTTCAGAATCAAAATATAAATATGTAATTACAAGAATTTTCTTCCCTACATCTAATAATATGTCTTGCAAAAATGTCAGAGGTGACATGTTTCCTTTCTAATTTTAAATTTATCATAATAATTACTACCCCAAGATATAAAAATCTTAAAAATTCGGAAAAATTATTTAATAGTTTGCGCTAGCCACTCATTATATATATATTTGCAACATTCACAAATCTCGTGCTACTTCTTTTATTGAAATGTATAATCCATCTAATCCTTTGCCACTAACAAAGGGATAATTCATTTTTTTTCTTCGTTTAAACATTTTTTTAATTTTTTTAATTTTTAAGAGTAATTTTTCAAAAAAATGAAGACTTTTAAGTTTCTTGCATATAATCAGGATTATATTTACTACTGGTCGGCCGTATTTAATTTTGATTTTTAAGTGCTTAGTTGCATGTGAAGTAAAAATCTCGGTCAGTAGGAGAAAGAGCTCCCTGGTTGCTTCCCAGTAATTGAGTTTGATTTTAACGAGGTATAAATATTCTCATGTCGGGTAATAAAAAAAAGTTTGAGAATTGATTCTTACCACCGTTTAAGATTTCTTTCGGATTAAAGTGCTTTTGACTAATAGTATAAAATCTATTAAAACCATACGAAATTGATAGTTTATAATCTTACTTATCAAATTAATTGCTCTTTGTACGTAAAGTGATTAAAATTAAACTTCTTAATACATATCTTTTTAATTTCCTGAAGAATTATTTTATATTTTTATATAACTATTGTGTTAAATAAATACTTTAAATTTCGGGTAAGTGTTGCTTTATCTAAGAATAACTATATTATTTTAAAAATTATAGATAAAATTCAGAAAAGCGAAATTTCAGGCAAATTTTTAACCATAAAATAAAAATAAACATATGCATAAGAATAGATGATAATAATCATAAGAAATAAAAATTGATAAAAAAAGGGAAATTTTACTAATTTTAAGAAATTAAGATTACAACAAAAGATTAATTAAAAAATTAATTTGAGTAAAAAAGCATGGAGGTAATTAAAGTCCAAAGTCATTTTATTTAGAAAAAACCCAAGAAACCTGAAAATTTCTTATTTTTCATATAGCAATTAATTACAAAAAAAGCTTTTCTTTCTTTAATAACATAACTGAAATTGAAAAAAATGAAAGCCCAATAAATTGAGAAAAGCAAAATCAATTTAAAACTGATTGCGATTTTAAAATATAGTAAATGGAGTTCAAGAATAAATAATATGTCAAATACATAAAAATAATAACCGTGTAAAATAATCCAGTAAATGTAAAAAAATGTACTTATTTAATTGGTTTTTATTAAATAAAAAAATAAATCCCTGATAGAAAAACTCAGTGATTTCAAGTGAAACCGTAATTAAAGTTCTAGTTTCATTAAACATCAATAATGCAAGATATATGAGTAAATAAATTATAAAAATGTATTCATATATAGGATACTTATTCTAACCGTCTCCAATAATTGAAGTCTAAAATATCATCATATATCTGCATTCAAAATATATCCTCTAAAGTATTTCAAGAAATGCATTTCATATTGTTTGATTCAATAAATGCATCACTCAAGAAATTATTAAGTCTAAATTTTTAGGCAATCATATTTAATAAAATATCCTTGATATTCTTATGAAATAAATACAATCCTTCTTCCAGTTATGGAGCTTCGAACGTCAATATTTTGTGCAATTCCGATGGTCATCTACAGAATTATTTCTTTAATCAACGGCAATTTCGAAGTAGCGATCATTGATAGATTTAAAATAATAAAATGCAAAATTTCATATCTTGATCAGATTTGATCACAGAAGAGTGGAACTTTTTATATTTAAATTATTAGTGCATCAAGAATACCTTACTAATTATAATTAATATAACCAGGAAAATTTTTACAAAGTTAAAATTAATTTCTTCTTCAGTGCATTTATATTGATTCAGATAATACAAATTCTAATTCATGTCATTTACAAATTTTTTGCCAGTTGAAATTACAGTTAATGCAAAATATAATTAATGCAATTTAAAGCATTTTTGCCGATTAAAATTACTGATAATACAAAACATAATTAATGTCATTAAAAAATCCAGTTGAAGTTGTATATTATTATGCATACTTTCATGACAATGTTGAAAAGATTAAATACTGGATTACAATTAAAGTGGATACTCCACATATCTCCTACAAGATAGAAACATTCCAATCATAAAACGAATACCATTTTCATCACAGCTTGAAATTCTTTTCTATCGACCCTTAATCAATTCTAATGTTTACTTATTATTTTCATCTTATCTTAAACAGCTTTATGTGACAATAAAAAATGTTGAATACATTCCAGCACTTCGAATAACCATTAACAAACTAATCGTAACTAATTAATGCTGCAATTTGCCTTGTATTTACTAGGATCCAGACATACCAATGCAACTGAACATTAATAACTTAATTCTTCAGTCAGACCCACTGATTAAGATCACCTAAAGGAATTAATACCCTGCTAAGGAAAGGGATTACTTTTCTAACATTAACAGATCGCATTATCTAAATTATCTTCTACTGCAGCATGATCAACATTGAAAGCACGAGAACTTGCTATTTACGTAATCTTTTCCAACTAACTTGTAAGTCTGGGGAATGTTTGATCGCGAGTGTTCGAAACTGTATATTAATCAGATTTTTCTCATTAATCGAGATTATCTAAGTTCGTTTCTCTTCCTAAACATACAAACTGTATCTATGGAAACCGCAAATGTCTCGAAGCATAAATTTTCAATTTAAAAAGAACACTTTACTTTTAATGGTTTGAAGATATGCTGTTCGGAATACTCTCAAACTATCCATTAAATGTTCGTATATTAATTGCTACTGATGCTTAGTGCAGTTAAGTAAATGCCCTATCGTTCTCGAGAGTGTGAATGAACTTGAACAGTAAATTTCAAATCAAGGAAAATATTTATTTAAAATCTTAGCAGTTGGAGATACCTCTATTGTAAATATACCTCACTATATTAATTAAATTGCATATAATCTCAATCAGCAGCAAATGTTTCTTAACCCTTTCAAGTATTTTATAGTTTTTGTTGAATTAGTAAGATAGTAATAATAATTTATAAGGTAGTAATCAAATTCCTGAAGCGAAAAGTACCATGTAATTAAATAGTAGGGAAACCAAATATTTAAGACAGTCAAATGTTTTATTTAGTTCCATAAATATTTTATTTACACATTTAAGACTTCGTTTGGTAATTAGTACATAAATTTAAAAAAATCGTCATAAAAAGTTTTGAAAATTATTCAATATTTTAAATTTTTTAATAAATATATTATTAACACTAATAAAACATACTTCAGTGGTATACTAAAATTATATATCCAATTTATATATTCATTAATATTCAATTCAATCACTGGATGTATTCAATTTAATCACTGTCTGTTTTTTAGGCATTCATTTATAAATCATTATTAAAAATGTATCTTGCAATCAAACTTTTCTTAAATTTACTACAAGGCAGCTTCAAGATAATAGAATCAAAATTTGCTTTAACTAAATGATTAAATTCTGAAGTAATCAAATAATGTATTTTCATCGACAATGCACGAGTGTACAAAATTCCATAACTCTAGCATCTCGTGAAATAAGAAAATAAACTCCCTCTTTAGGAACATGAGACAAGATATGTTAAATAAAAAGTAAATACTAAAGTAGGACATTTCAATCATCTCCCGAACAAAGGTAAGATTAAAAATTCGTTTTATTGTCTAATAATGAATCGGAGCTGTCTATTTTAAAATCCCGAATATTTATAGGGTAGAGGAAATAGCAACGTAGATGGTAATATACCTTATAACTCAATATCAAATTTATTTAAGTTGTCATTTATATAATAGATAAACACTAACTGTAAGAAAAATAAATATGTGACTGCATACAGGCTGTAAACAGTCAGAAAAGGTTTGCAATTCTGCGTACATTTGCATGCTTTTCTTATAAAAGTCAGTATTTAATAAATTACATATACATTTCCTTTTTAATTTCTAACTTCCAACCCATATTCAATTTAATATTGGATGTATTTGTAACAATTCCCTCCGATTAACAAGTTCCAAGTTCCCCATTGCTAACACTTCAATCTAGCCAAATATAAAGATTTCCCAAAGCAAACGAAAGAAATTTCTGAAAACTTCTTGCAATTTCTAATGCCACTGCAACCATCACATCTCAGAATTTTATTCGAAATCCTAAAATTCTGCCCTAAAAGTATCCACACATTTAGCTGAATAAGCAACCAACGAAAAAGACTAGAGAAGTCATGTGTAAAATCAAAATAGGACCATAAAACTTGACATTTCAAAGTGCCAGTACGAAATGGAGTTTTTTTTTTTCTTTTTGAAATGTACTTCTGGTATAGTTTGTGCAGAGTTATGCTTATCACCAGTATTCCCTCACAACATAGGTTTGAATAAGACTCTATACAGTATGTCCAAGAAGCAACTGAGTCATTACTTGTAAAATAAATGTCGAGTAAAGAATGAAATATGATCGTAAGTTTCAGAGCAATAACTTAGAGATAGTAACAAAAATTTTAGCTATATAAATATCTCATTTTTATATAAATTTATATTTTTGAAAAGATGTAGTTTTACGGAATAATTATTTTTCTGAAGAAAAGCTCAACTTATTTTATAAATCATTATTACGTCCTTATTACTTCTATAATTTATTAAAATATTCATCATAATTCCATGATGAATTTCTATGGATATTTCGTTAGATCTTAAAAGATTTGTCTTTTATTAATATGCTATTAAAATAAATAATTTAGTCATATGTGCCGTTTAACATGTAATTGAATAAATTTCATAAAAGCTGTTGACGACTAACTTTACCAAGATTTGTTTTGGATGACCATTTTTTTTTCGATAATAATACGTTGAATTTTGAAAAACCTTTTTAAATAAATGTATTTTGAGAAATTACTTAAGTAGCTATTCTTGAAGTTTTATTTGACTTTAGTTGTTAGATGATTGTAAAAAATAATGTTGTTTCGAAAACATCTAAAATTTGTAAATGTATAAAAAATTAAACTAGTTTAATAAGCTCTTTTACTTTTTATTCTACACTAAAACGCGAATATATAGAAGCCAAAAATAGTGGAAGTGTACATAAGAACAGAACTTACAATACGCAGCCGCACACAAGCAGAAAATCGTTATTAAATATTCGCTATTAAATAATAATAAATCGAGTCTCGTTTCTACTCTGCCGTTTTTATAGGTTCCGTGATAGGGCATTGAATATTCTAGAACCAACAATGAAACATGCCTCCTTATAAAAGCATCCACAAGATTCTCGAATATTATGGGTCAATTATTTTCATTGCTAAATTCGTTATTAAGTCACCAAAATGGTCTCTAAGTTTGACGCCATGCCTGAGGGATTAATGTTTCAGCATCTATTCAATAGCCATTACTATATCTATAAATCTATCTCCTTTACCAAGAAATTTATTGCGTCGGGAGGCAGTATAACAAACTCGGAACAATATTTTGTGGTCAAATTTTAAAATTTTCGTAGCTGTTTGTTATTAATTAAAATACTTCAATATTTTCTAGAATTCTGGGTTTAATTTTTCTTTCAATAAAGTGAATTACTGGGTGGTTGAGTAAACTCTCTGAAAAATAAATAAATTATTCTAATTTATGAGTTCCTAAGAAGCATATAAGGTTCCCTTATAATATTATTTCATTTACAAGTTTGTAAAATTCATAATTTTGGTAATAAGTGATCAGTGCTGTACCCTGAATATATACCATTTGAATTGCAAATTCTTTTCAAAAGTAAAAAAAAAAAGTTTACTTGAAACAAAAGAATAGCATGATGGTACAAGATTCATACACGTAGTTATTTTCAACAAAGACATTGTCAAGTGGAAATAAGAAATTTAAATATATTGAAATTTATTGATTAATATGTTTTATGTAATTTTATAATTTAGAAAGAGACAACAGTTACCAAAAAACTTTACAACGATTAAGGATTTGTCAGATATTTTATTATTTCACAATTTATTTTTATTAAAAATTTTATTAAATATGACGCATAAAAGTTTTAAGGCTGCACCTGAATCTCATTATAAACTATCAAAATGTCTGGAATTATTTTCTTATCACATTATAATGACTTGTTTAAGATTAAGCATATTTCAGCTCACTTATTTGAATAAGATTTATTAAATCCAATTTTTCCTTTATTATTATTATGTAAGTAATAAAATCGAAAACATCTATGGTAGATCTAAAACTCTATGGCCTATATTAATAATAAACAATTTGTTTATAATAAATAACTAATACAAAATTTAAAACTTAAGTAAGCATTCAAAACTATCAAAGTTAAATTTAAAAAATAATAAAATACAAAGCTCTATAACAACAAAATATTTTGACTGAATTTTGTACAGTACCTGTATAGTGTCTTTATTAAAATTTTCTAAATGTATAACTAGTAGTAAGAATTAAAACTATATGCTTTAATTCAGTTAAAATCTACATACGTAGAGAAAATTTTCATATCGACAATTATTCTTGAATTATTCTTCCTAAATCTTTATTTAATATCTCAGCTTTAAAGTTCTATTTTTTTTTTCATTTGTTCTCAATATCTTTAACTAGATATATAAAATGGAAGAAAATTAATTTTTTATCGTCTACGCTTCCTATATTTTGAATACTAATTTTTCGTCTGTTTTGAATTAATATTATCCCTTATAAAATTTCAATTAAATTTATTTAAGAAGGGAAATTAAATAAAAAATGTTATTAAGCCAACTTTTCTAAATTGTTTAGTTCCAAACCTGAACATTAAGAAATAATTCTTCTGTAAAAAATAATTATTAAAGATTTTACAATACAAATCAAAAAACCACTCAATAACCACTCAAATGTATTAATTCAGCAATACGCCATGAAAAAGTGACCGCTTTTTCATTAAAATATCTTTTATTATCTAAAAATTAATTATGTTGAGTCAAATGTTTAATTCAACATAATTGAAAAGAATCAATATAGTAGGCAAATTGATAAAAAGAAACTTTGATTAAGCCAACAAATTCTTAAAAAAAGATAAGATTTTAAAATTTTCTTCAAAATGAAATAATATTTGCTTCAATGAACATAATCTTAAATACATAAAAAAATCATTACCTAGAGGAAGATGTATATTCACTATTTTCACTTAAATAAACGTTTTCTAAATGATATTCTAGTTTTTTTAATATGTTCTTCAAAAAGGAAAAAAAGACATTTTGAGCTTCGAATGATTTTCATAAATAGAAAATAGCTTTCAAAATCACGCAGCGCTTAATTAGAAGATGACAAAATAGAATGAAGTTTCTCAGTTTCGTTTTGATAAAAAAAAAATCGTCTGAAATCGTTTTTGAAATGAATGCCATACAATACACATTTACCGAAAATTCCATCTGATAGAATACAATCAAAATTCCCACTGGGAAATAGTTTCCTCCGTTTCAATTTAGGAACTCGACATTTTTTTCTATTTTCTTACTTCTAGATATTTTTGTCGAATCTTGTCAGAAAAACATGCTTTCGTTTGTAAAAAATAATGAACATCAAATAATATTTTTCACAAATCTATATCAATTAATGAAAGCTTTTCACTGCATTGATGCTGAAGATTTATAAAATTACATAATGGTATTTCAATGAAATGCTTAAATTTCTTTCTTTAAATTAAAATGGAATTGTATTGATATTTTTTATGGTGATGAGGTTAGCGAGATTTTAGGAAGTAAGACGTGACAAAAAAAAATTCTTAGAAAGCTCACTGAAAATGAAGTTTTCTTTTTATTTGTATAATTGCTTTAAAATTACAACTTTAATTAATCCATCATGTAGTAATTGAATTCCACTATCATTCTGACATGCAAATTAGTTAAGTTTATTAAAACAAAATTATTAACGTGAGAATTATAATTCGGATGTCTGATTATTACAGAATCATTATTAGATTCTTTGGATGTCTGATTATTACAGAATAATTATTAGATTCTTCAGATTATTTCTAGTAAAAAATAAAAACTAAAGCATTATTACGAATTTTATGCGTTTAATAATTTCATATTGAATCTTAAATCAAATTTACAAAATATTTTAAAACTAGCAGTGAATCATTCGAATGTGTTCTATTAATGTTTAAAAGAAATATATCCAAGGGAAGAATTCATGAAGAGCTTTCCATCCTCATTTCTGTTGTGTCCTCAGATGGGAGACATGCTAATTGTAATAAGATAATAGTATCAGTTTGGCTCGTATATTGTATTCAATTTCTCCAAATTGTGGACATTTGTGAAAGTTGCCATTGATATTTCGAAAATAAAAATTAGAACTATTTAGAGGTGGCTTTAACAACAGTATTAAAGGGGACTTTAATTGCAATAATTAAAGTATGGAAGATACTGCAATAATTTCTTATTTATAGTAAATTTTCACATCAAAGAAAAATTAGAATTCCTAATTACATGAGGAAAAACAAAAAATATTGCTGATTTGTGGGAAGAATTCAATCGGAAATAATAAATGATAATCAATAAAAATTGAAGAAAAAGAAGAACTTTATTGAATTTACTGAGTCTCTTTTCTCAGTGATCAGTAAATTCAATAAAGTTCTTTTTCTTCATTTTTTCAATCAGTGTAATAAGACGTTCATATTTATTTGATTCATATATTGTATTCAATTTCTCTAAACTATGAACATATGGAAAAACTGCCATTGATACTTCAAAAATAAAATAGTTTATACTTTAATTACTTAATTGCAATTAAAATATGGAAAATACTGCAGTTTGCTCTTATTTACGGTAAATTTTCAAATCAAAACAAAATTAGAACTGCTCATTTTATGAGGAAAAACGAAAAACGTCGATGATTTATGAAAATAATTTAATCGTAAATAATATATGATAATTAATAAAAATTGTTGAAAACAAAGAACTTTGTTGAATTTGCTGAGTCTCTTCCATCAATTATCTAACTTATAGAACAATTTTATCAAAGAAAAAAACCCCAGATTCAACAGCTTTGCTCATTTTTTATTGCACTTTTTATCAAAAGAACCATTCAATAATTAAAAAAAAACATTTGAAATTTTGAGAGCACTCATGCAGTTCCCAGTCTCTACTTCTGGAAAACACAAGTGCAGAGAAAAAGTCTTGATTGCCTCACTTCTCTCCTTATTTGAGAAAATAAATGCTTTAGGGCCGAATTGCTTCTTTTCTTTAGAATGCAAATTAGTCAAATTAATCGTAAATTCCAACCCTAATGAGACGAAAAACACTATTGATTCTTTTTCGAAAGGGCAATTCTGCGACCGAATAAAAAGCTTTCTCCAAGTAACTTTGTAATTGTCGGGCGTGTTTTCCAGCCCAAATTATAAAGAGTAAATTTTACATCTTCAGGTTCATCCCACACCCCTAAAAAAACCGAAGGGATTCTACCGTAAATTCTTTACTGTTATAGTCTGGATAAATTTAATTAAATGCATCTCCTTTAAAATTCTTCTCATCCAGTATGAAAGAGAAAATTTATTTGCGCATCACCTGAAACTTATTTTATTGGTCGAAAAGTTTATAACTTAAAAACCGTTTCTTTAATTAACGTCATTAATATCTTCAAGGTTTTTTTTATTGTGGTATAGAAGTTTCGATAATATTCAAGGTAATTTAGAAAGATCCATGAAGCTAAATTAGCGGGAAGAGTGAGACTAGATTTCACAATGAAATTCCTTATTTCTCAATCTGATTTATATTTATTAAGTCATGAAAACAATAATGCGATTATTTTCCTTGTATAAGTTTTAAATTTTGTTTATGCTGTAAAATTTCGACTATTTTCCGAGGAAAAATGGATCAATTATGAAGAAAGTTTATGCTACTGAAATCTCCTTTCCATTTTCTTTGGAACAAAATCAAAGTATAAACTGAGAAAATGAATAAAAATAAAATATTTTGAAGTTATAGTATTTAATGTATAGATATGAACCCAAATATACTTCATGGTTTCAAAAGTATTCCATTTTCTGGAAACTTGCATGAAATTCTCAAATTTACGAAATGATTTCTCAAGTTTTATTTTTATCTACTGATATTCTTTTCGAAATTTTGAGTTATAATTATATTTTTATTCAACTTAAAAGGTTCAACAATTCCAATCAAAACATGAACTCCAAAATTCTATTTTATTGGTTTCCAATATTTAAATAGCATTGTCATAACAAAAATTCTTATTCAAATTGTAAAGGAAATTTGATTTTCAATATATTAAACAATATTAAATAATCTAATTTTTCTATTATTTTCTCTATGTAGAAATTTTAAAGGAAGTGTGAACTTCAATATATTAATTAACATTAAATAAGGATTTAATTTATATATATAGTTTATATATAATTTTCTCTACGTAGCAAGATTTATTGTACTCTAAATTCTTAATAGTTAATAAATTCTAAATATTAATTTTTGGATTACATAGTACAGATATTTATTGGATGATATGGTAGAATCAATTTAAAATTCTGCTTAGGGTTCAGTTAGCCTACATTTTAAAAAACAGATATTTTCTTGACCTTAAAATATCTATAATTAAAAATGCTTTAATTATCGGCATACTTTTTTTTAAATTCTTTTCACAGAAAAATATTTTGATCGATAGTTTCAGGGAATCTTTTGAAAACTTAATTCTTTCAGTAAAATTTATGACTCCCATGCCATTCTCACAGATTATGGAAGTTTTTTGGAAAAAACTAAGATTATAAGACAGAATTCTACGACCAGTTAAAATAAATGACATTTCCTTTGTTCCTTTAGCTTTTTGTTAACTTTATATAAATTCACCAAAAAATGTTTTCTCAAAATTCAAAAATTGACGATCTTTATAGATTTTCCTTCAACTTCAGTTTATTTTTCTGAATAAATGTGCAATTTTCGCTGTGAGTAATTTAAAATCTAGTTTCACATCTAGTACCACAATTTAAAATTTCCTTATCGCTAGGGATTTACTTTTGAGAATGTCCCATTAACCCTCTTCAATTCCAATAAAATCTGTACAGACAATAAATATCTAATTTAAATAAGAAATTTCATGGGAAATTAGATCTGTTCTTGGGATTGACTTAATTTTTGAATCGAACTACCTTGCACGCTGATCGGAAACAAAGAGGAGGTAGCTTTTAATTAGAATTCTTAATGGTATCGTAACCCTTTGAATAAATATCACCTTCTAAGAAAACAAGTAATTTCAAATGACTAATTGATCACTTAACTAAATACTCACGTGCTTGTTGAGCAAATTTCCTACTTGCTATTGTATTCGTTGAGAAACCCGTGTTGTTAAGATGCAAGTTGCATAGAATAATTTTCCTTTCAAATAACTTTTCAAATGTAATTTTTCAAATAAGTTTGGCTAAATTTTAAAAAAATTATATGCACACGATTTTATTTGAAATTTACTGCTTTGCAGTTATGCTTAAAATTCTCGATTAAAGGGAGCTTGTGTGGTGATGAGTATTACTGATTGATTAAATTATGCATATCATAATTTTGTTCTAAAATTATTTAAATCAGTTAATTAAATCTTCACTTGCTTGCCGACCAAATTTCCTACTTCCTATTGTATTGGATTTTCGCTGAGGAACCAGTGTTGCTAAGGTGAAAGTAATATAGAATAATTTTCCTTTTCATTAACTTTTCAAATGTAATTTTTAGAATAAAATTCAGGCTAAATATTACAAAAATTCTATGCACACGATTTTAATTGAAATTTAATACCTTGCAATTATGCTTAAAATCCTCGATGTGAACGGAGTTTGTGTAGGGCGAAAATTGCTGATTAATTAAATTACATATATAATAATTTTGTCTCAAAATTTTATTTGCCAAAATAAATTTCCTATTCTATTATTTATAAAGTTTGAAATTTCCTCTTTTATTTCCTTGAGCAATTGTTTGACTGCTGAGATCTAGTTAGGATCTTTTTAGTAAGTTCTTTTTGAATTTAATTTGTTATAATGGGAATTCTTTTTTCAAAATATTAGATATCTTCTTCAAGCACAATTATCAGATACGAAAACAGGAGGAGAATTTTTATAAACAATTTACTGAATTACAAACGATAAATATCTCAATTCTAAGGCGATCATTATTTTATTTTATAAATTTGAAATTTAAAATAATTTTTCTAAGTAATTTTAAAATTTGGATTCTTTTATTTTAATTATTTTCTATTCTTTTGCTTTGAATTTATGATTAACATTAATAAAAAAATTCCTGAGAATTGAAATACATTTTGCTCATATATATTCACTAGAAAATGACTATATCAAACATTTAGTAAATTATTTGAAAAATTGATAATGAAATTTCGCAAATATTAAAATAGTAAATACACAAAGGTAGTAAATTTCAAAATTTTAATACTGGAGGTGAGTGAAAAATCGGTTGAAAAATTTCATACTCACAAGTATGAATTAAGTAAAGTTAAATGAATCTGTATAAACCTGTAAACTGTAAAAAATAAACTTTATCACAGAATGAAATGAATTAGATCAACAGAATTAATACATATGTTTAAATTATTGCTTACATCAGTCGATAAAGTATTATCCTATTATGATAAATTTACGCATCGACAGACAAAACGAATCATTTAATTATCGTAATAAAATATAAACAGCGCATATTATTCTGAATAACATTAATAAAATCTTAACTCATTCTTATTTGGACGCAATTAAAAGTAAAAGTGAATTATTTAAAGAATCATGTCTTTAATCAAAAACAAGAAAATATTTAATTATTCAATGCTAATCAAAAGCATATCAAAGTAAAACTTAATCCCATTGTAAAGAATAATGAAATTGAACTTTCACAAACAATGAAAGGGATATGTATTCGTAATGCCCGAAAACGTGCAAATACAAATTCGATTCAGAAGAGAAAAATAATCTGATAAATATTAATTAAAAAGGTAAATTTCTTGTTCTTTTTCAATAAAATCTTTTAGAGGGGAAATAATATGCTCGAGAAAACAACCAATTATAAAACTTAAGAAAAAATACAAAACTACAAGACTTTTCGATGTTTCAGTTAATTAAACATTTCGATTAATCATGTGTAGTTCATTTAGATATGATGGATTATGAAAGGAATATTATTATTATTATTAGAGTTTAAAACAACTCTGAGAAAATGCAATAAAAAAACAAGATATATTACAGCCCATTAATTAAGAAGAAAAAAATCAATTTAAATAGCAATTAACACTTTATATTTTTTCAACTGAATTAAATTCCCAATGAAGTATTTTTGAAGAGAGGAAAAACCTTGAAAACTTCGATTAGACATGGCTGAAAGTTTAGAAAACCGCCAAATAAATTATTCCGGTATTGTTTAAAAGGATGAGCGTGATTTATTCAAAAAGTCAATCTGGAATGAAAAAAATATATTTAACAACCGAACAATGATTTCTAAATTACCTTTGGTTCATTAATTTTGCTGAAAATAATTGACAAGGATTCTTTTTAAAGTGCAAAGTGTTTTTCTTTTAACCATACTCTGGATAAAAATGTTGCGATGAAAGAAATTATAAAAAATTTTAAATCAGTTAATAGATTTTCGAGGTAATTTTTAAATAGAATAGAACGGACGCATTTGTTAAGCTGAAACTTCTACAAAACCGTTATTACATTCAATTCATAAGTTAATTAATTGAAATGGTACAATTTTTTCATCTATTTCAAAATTAAATTAAGAGTAACGGAAACAAATCAATGGTGTATGGTTAACCTTACCCAAACTTTTAAAATTAGTCTTTTGTTATATTTCAATCTTATAATCATTAATTAAATTTTGTTAAATATGCAAAGAATAATTTTAAAAAATTAACTAAAAAATGCAACATACTAAATCGATGATGAAAAATATAAGATGGATATTCAAATTTGTGCTTTATTTGTACTCAAACCCATATGTAAACAAAATCCCTCATGGATTTTATTATTTAATGAATAAAGACTTTATTTGGAAGAAGAAATTACACTACATGTAAGTTATAAAATTTTTCATTCATTCACAGTTGGAACCCTAATAAAAATTTAAAATTCATGCCAAACATTACTTAACAATGAATGCCGAATCCGATATCTAAAAAATCATAAATAGCTATATAAATGAAATCTAGTTAGCAAATTCAACATCTAAAAGGTAAATACTTATGAAAATTTTAAACCCTATATAAAAATAATTTAACCATCTGTATATTTGTACTTTTTCATTCATATATACACAATAAATCATAAACTTAACGATTTGTATTTGGAATGTGATCTTGTGAATACAGCTGTAGGTAGTCAAATTTTGTTTTCAATAAGGTGGGAAGAAAGGAGTTCAAGATACATATTCACTCGATGAGTTCAATGAAAATATTAAATTCACGCCGTTAAATTATATTTCGCAACTATTTTTTGCTAATTCCATGTAAGCATTGACGGTCTTTTGCAATTATATGCGAGGAATTGGAGCGGAATAAGTTCTTCACTGGACAGTACGCGAGAAAATTTCTATTAATTTTCTAATAATAAATAATTAATATATTACTATATACATATGTAACAGTAAAAAAAATTATAATTTATCAAAATTATACTTTATATTCAAGAAAATTGATATTACTATATACATATGTAACAGTAAAAAAAAATTATAATTTAATAAAATTATACTTTATATTCAAGAAAATTGAATCATTCCAAGAATAACTTCATTTAACCCTTCTAAAGGGTGTCTCTAAATTAACGCAACATTTGAATTCGCCTCCATTTCAGCAGTAAGGTGTTAACAACCCTATTAAAAAACCATTTGACAGCTGATCAGTAAAAACGAAATTTTATTCGAAAAAGCAGTGTGTTACCGCAAAATTTTAATTAAATAGATTTTTCTTTAAATTTTTATATTTTTCTACAATTGCAAAGTACACGGGATAGTGTGGTGTATGTAATAACACATAGGACAAATAGCCTCCACTACTTTGTTAGATCATATGCACTCTTGTCATATTTTCCATGATCACTTTGCATTATAAACTCGTGAAAAGAAATCACACTATCTAGGGGGACTATTCTCAAATTTTTTAAACTGTGGCCGTCAGACATTCATTATTTTTGAAATATTGTTTAACAACGAAAACACGTTGTTCTATCGTGAAACGCTCTATTTTTACTTACCCTAAGCTATTTTCTGTTAAATAGTTTTTTAATAGGTTTGCCAACACTTTAATACAAGAATGGTGATAAATTAAAATCTTGAGTAAATTTTGCGGCACCCTTTAGAATATTAAATTTTAATAAAAAAAAACTATTTTTAACTTGCATTCGTTACTAATGGTAAATCTTGGATAAATAATCAGATTAATATTTTTCTTCGATTCGAATACATTCACTTATCGATAGTGTCTCTAAAAGCTATGCCAACATTATTGACATCTATGAACACATATTTTGATAAATGCATCAAAAATCACCAACATTAATTCTCTCCCACGCTTTCCTTTCCAGCTATTAGAACTAATTGCTACATTAACAGTTGCATGTTATTTATCACAATCTATATTTAGAATAATTGATGAGGTAGCTTAATGCACTGTGCCCAGCAGAAGTGCTAAGAAAGAGGATTTGGACATTTCTTACACTCGAAATTGAAATGTGTCAGAAATCTTTCATCTGTGATAAAAGCGCATCAACACACAACGCATGAGCAGATCGGTCAACTTCATCACGCTACTCTTCCATATGATTGCTTCATAACTTAGTTTATTCTTTATTATTATTATGGTTGGATGAAGCAGCATCGAAAAACTGCGAAAAATGTTCTCTAGTAGTTTTGATCTTGTAGCAAAATAGGAGAATTTTGAAAAAAAAAAATTGAAGAATTATATATATATATATATATTTCTAGTATAATGCTATTCAGAATCTTTACATATATATTCAGGAAAGATTTATGAAACTAATGTTGTTGTTTTTTAATTTGATCAGCAATAAAGTTTAAATAACTATAAATATGTATAAAGTTTTACGTTTTCTTTTTATTTTATAAAATAATTTATCACCTCACGAAGTAGTTTTTCAACTTATTCGTTTGTAAACACATAAACATATAAGGATTTGGTTTCGTTTTAAGAGTCAAATACAGGCAAAATTAAAGATGCCGATAAACTGAAATGTGGTTATTAAAATGCAATAGATAATTTGTCCTTAACTGATGTAAAATTATATTATTAAAATAAATTTTTAAATAAATCAAATACGAAATGCTAATATACACAGGGTGGTTATAATTAAAGTTACCCTGTTTAGACCTACGTAGTGTCCGCTCTAGTGGAAGGATGTCGAAGAAACTTGATACTTAGGTTGTATGGATCATGGGGAAAATAAATCTGCAATAAAAAAAATTAGTTCAAATTTCGGCCGATAGATGGTTGTTTTCCTGTACAATAAAGGCCGTTATGCAAATTTAGAGTTGTTTAAAAAGCCAGTACACATTGCCGCAAAATCATTCTTAGCCATGCCGTTGAGAAGAAAGGAAGTGCTTTACTGAAAAGTTGTTTTATCAGAACAGTAGTAATTTGTCAACTGCACAACGAGAATATCGGCTCTTGAAAGCCTTACGGAAAGGGCCTATGTCCAGGCAGGCTTTGAAAAAGATTGACTATTAAATTTGAAGTGATTGGAGAGTTGGGTGTGGTACAAGAAGAGGACGGAAACGGATTTCAAATGAAACTGCGGAAGAAGTCGCTCTCGCCGTGGTCGAAAGAGCGTCCGATTCGTCCAGTGAAAAGAAATCAATTTGCTAGATTTTTTTTAGCCAGAAACCCGTTGACAATTCAGGGCCTTGGAACATTTTGTGATCGGACGAGGCTCATTTTACCCTAGACGGATCAATTAATACTCCGAACTGTCGCATATAGGGTACTGCAAGTCCTAATGATGTGCATGAACAGTCTCTACATCCTGATTACATTACTGTATGGTGTGGTTTTACTGCTAATTTCATTCTTGGTCCTTTTTTTTATATTGAGGAGAACACTCCTCATGGCCCTCAAAGGTGTTCCGTTACGGGTGCCTGTTAACGCGACCTTCTTCAGCAACAAGTCATTCCTGCGTTACAAGAACCAGAATGTTTAGGGACTACTGTCTTCATGCAAGATGGTGCACCACCTCACATTGTTCGATCAGCGACGGCATTGCTTCATGCCTACTTTGAAAATCAACGGGTAATTTCAAGAAGATTTCCACCTGCCTGGCCTCCACGTTCTCCGGACTTGAATCCCTGTGATTTCTGGTTGTGGGGATTCCTGAAAGATCATGTCTATGGAGGAAGCATACGGTCTCTGTATGAATTGAAAGCAAGCATAACACGTCATGTTGCTGCAAATTGATCAAGAAACCGTTCGTGCCCCTGTTGAACCCGTCATAACACGCTTTGAACATTTGCTTGACGTAAATAGAATGCACATTAAACATATATTGTAATAAAATAAAGTTTTTGTTCCAAATTGTGTTTTTTTTTTCATGCACCACCTTCTCACATGGTGGTTGAAATTTGAACTAATTTTTTTTATTGTAGATTTCTGTTTCCCATGATCCATACAACCTAAGTATCAAGTTTCTTGAAAAGCATTCAGACAACAAGATTTATATAATACTTATTATACATAATGAGATTCAATTCAAATATATTTCTTTAAATGTATTTAATTCAAATTTATTCTTTCTGATAAAAAAAAATTCAAACACTTTCCCTTTTGAATGAATGATTTCTTTACAATTGTAACTTGGACTCATCTTCCCTTTTTCCATAAAAACCACCAGACACAAAATTAATTTTAAAACTTTTCATTCCATTCGTAGAAGTTATCAATTTCATTAAACTCTTGAAAAGCATCCAGACAACAAAACTTATATAATACTTAATGTTAAAGTTTAACCCTTAAGAATAAAACAATTCCTTCGGAAAACGTAGCTCTCTTCAACAAAAACAGAGTAATCATTCTTATTCCACTGAAGATGATAGCTCACCGCTGATCAGACTGATTCCATGCCATTAAGGCCAAGAAGTTTAAGATTTTATTTTATTTTCCTGTTGATGACGGCCACTTTAGAATGGAACAAAAACTTTCCTTCTCTCGACAATGATCTACTCGCCCCATTCTACTGTAACATTTTCCTTCGCAAACTCGAATCTCAAGTGACCTGGTTTTGAGCTGAAAAGACTGTCATTTTACAGGAAAGATTTATCGTCCGTTACTTTCTCTTTTGTATATATATACATATAAGTATATATCACCACTTTCCCTTATTTCAAAGACCAATGTCAAATATACTCTAAATGAACACAAACATCACTTATTTTGCCAAGAAAAAGATAACCAAAGAGTGAAAATTCACATCAGAATCATGGAAGAGATTTATGGCAAGTTGATTCATCTTTTATTGATCGTTATTGAAATATCAAAGTCGGGATGAACTCGATATTTTTGGCTAATCTGTAGAAATGTGGCAGTTGAAAGATATTTTGGAGAATTCTCGGCAATTAATGCTCTAATATCATCACTGTTATTTTCATTCGTTAATGCTAGATAAAATATTAATGAGCAAAAAATTAGTTTAGAAGTTATGATTTCTAATCCATGGTAAACCATCTTAACAGAAAAATTTGAGAACCGAATTCAATTTTTGACTGATTGAATTCTATTCTTTTTATCTTTATTAAAAGACAAAAATTTGGAAAATTAGATATTTGGTTTTTAGAAAAGCTTTTCTATTGAAAGATATATTTTCGTTTTACTGTGTAGTTTAATATCACTTATATATATCATTACTTATTAATTTCAAATGTAGTAGTAGTCAATATTGGGTTAATATTTTGTTTGTTATGGTTTGCTGTCAAAGGATGCATTTTCCTTATTTCGTCTATGAATTGTATTTTTCAACCGATGCTTTGGGGTTTTCTAAATCTAAATCTAGATAATTTCTATATTCTGCACAATTCTGGAGCATGAAACCTTGAAACTTCAATGGATGAATAAGAGCATTTTGATTTGTTATGACGTAACAGGTGGATGACCATTAACATGGGAACAAGCTCAATGCATGACGCAGATCTATCACGATTGTTTTTGTGTCCTTATTCATTTTTGATAAACTGCAAAAATATAAAGAATATCGATATTTTTAGCAACTTACCGAATAAAACGATTTTTCGTTTATCCGACAAGTTTCTCACTTTTTCCGACGCATTTAATTGAACTGGTTAAGAAAATAAGATACACATTTTACAATAACTTTATTTGTAATCTGAAATTCCAATCAAAACCTTCTTTTCGACACAATTACCATCATTAATCATTTTAACAATTACCATCATAATTAAAGCTTTCCCAAGACATCCCATCCAATGACATTCATGCGAGTAACGATCTCAAAATATATCACAGTTGATTGTTATCTCTCGCGCCGAGTGTCATCACTATCTGCATCGAAAATAGTGAGCCATTTCCCAAAATCCCGACGTGAACATATATTTTCATTGTTCTTTTCATACAGTTACTCATAAATTCCAATGCAGTTGCATCTTTCTGGACACAAAAAAAAAATCACAGCATTCATTTCTAAATTGGAGGCTACTCGCAGTTGCTAAAACGTGTTTGAGACAAATTATCAGATAAAATAAATTCCCGCGAAAGCATATACAATACAGACAAATGCCTAAAGTATTGTCACAAAATTTCATTAACTAGCCTTCCACAAAAAATTTTAAAGAAGGAGCACAACTAACTTTTTGATTGACCTGCGTATTTAAGTACTCGGAACTTAAAAATTTTTACTACCGCTCTTTATATTCCACCGGGGAGCATCTCGAAAAGAGGATGAGATGCTTCCGGTATGGTGGTTTGATCTCACCACCCTGGAGGGTATATAAATAAGTGGTGGTCTGGCTTCTCCCATCGATGACGGAACTTACTTCTTTAGGGAAGGGTTGTACCGTGGTCGGTGATGGCTCTTAGGACTCAACCACAGTGCCCGCCAATGTTGCTGTTGCGGAGGTCCGATCATTCAGTTTTCTTTATCTAAGTGCCTTAGGGCAGGTCAGAGAGTCAGTGACGCGACTTACCCCTCTTTATAGAGTTTTATCTATTTAATAATAAGATTTTTATTTTTTAAATAAGAATTCTGCATTTACATACACAAATTAACGAATTTATGTTTTTAAATAATTTACCTCTAGTATAATAGACTTTTATTTAAATAACTTTGATATTTTCTACTACTTGCACATTTTACATAAATTTATTCATTATTCAGCAGGGCAGCTTAAGCTATACGAAATCAACTGCAAATTAACTAAATAATAATACAAAATTTAACTTTCATTTGAAATGACTTATAAATGAATGTTTTATTTTGAAACATAGATTCTTTATATATCGTTTTGTGTTTTTATTGATTTTCATTGAAAAACAAAACAAAAAATTGAGATGAAGTCGATATTTTTTGGTCCTTTGTGGGTTAAAAAAATTCTACGTCTGAAAATATTTTATCTGCGTTCCGCGTAATTTAGTATTCAGAGTATATTTTGCCCTGGGTAATTTTTGAGATAAGACAAGTTCTTTGATTCGTTCTTGGAGCTTGAGTTGACAGAATTTGAAGAAAAATAAAAGAACTGATAAAGATTGCGACACCTTTCTTTGTAAAAAAATTCTTCCATTATACGAGAAGTAGGAGACAGAGAGCGTATTTATTGCATTATTTATAAAAACGGGTCCAAAGCCTGATATACATCCAATGCCAAAGGCTACATGATGTTCTAAAGGCAAATAATACACAAAGATATATTCCATGGTATGACAATCAAAAAATGCATTCTGGGAATTTTTCAGAAATATGATTTTTAAGAATTTTGAAAAGATGAAATATTGAGCATAAAAGTTTTCATCATTTTTTTTCAGTCAGCTATAGAAAAAGAACTCCAGGTACGCAATTTTCTAGTTATTAAAAGCAAATATCGGTTGAATCTTAAAGATATTTTTTTCAGCAAATAATAATATTCCATTCCATTTAGGGAATTTTCAACTTTTATTGTTAATCTCCATTAAATATTGTGACAAGAGACTTCCCTCGAGTAATTCAAAATGCATGGAATCTAATTTTAAAAAATGTTTCATTTTAATGGGAATTTAACTATTTTAAGAGCTGAAAAACTTTATGATTATTCAGCAAAATTATTGAAGTATTAAAATTGGTTTCATAATTATAATAACTGTATTTATTATTCAATCACATTCAACAGAGTGAACTTAGTTATCCATTTAGAAAGTCTTTATGTGACCAAATTTATCGGAAAGGATTTACTCCAAGAATTCAGAAAGGAGTGGGATTTAATTCCATTTTAGTGTAATTCTAGATTATGTTATTCAGTTACATAATATATAATGTTTTAAATATTTTTATGATTAAATTTTTCATATACAGATTTTAACGTAATCTTTATTACAAAATTTAAAAAAATACTACACTACTATAAAAAATACTTTTTGTAGTCTTTTATAGATTATAAAGTTTCTCTTTTAAATAAATGGTTTGCTTTTTTTAATAATTGACACACAAAAAATTATTATTTAGACAAAATTTGAATGGATTGTAAATGATAGGCTATAGGCAATTAAAAAGATATTTTACTTTTCGTATAAAAGAACTATTATTCAAAAACCGCTCAAAAACATGCTCTTTATACATTGTTTTCATTATTATACAATGCATTTCAGGAACAATAATTAATACTTCAAACTTGTACTCCATTACCTAGTTGGAAAATTATATTTATAAAAGCTATTAAAATAATCTAATTTCTAAACAAGCTACCAAAAGGTGTTTTCAAATAAGCATTAAATAAATGTATTATATAAAATATTCCACAAATCCTGTTTAAAAGAAGTTATTATTTTAATCTCCAAATATTTCAGCCTCCGCACTGGAATATGGTTTTGAATAGCTATAAATAATTACACGCTTTGACAATATCAATTTCCTCAAAGAATTTTTTTTTCAGGAAAACTCATTTGGTTCTTTCAGATAATAACGTATTTCAGTTTGATTGACAGTGTCATTATTCTCGAACCAAGTTAAAATCGCCAGAAGAGAAATCTCTTCTGGCGATGAATCCTCAACAAGACAAAAAATTAATTTTATGCATGCTCAAATTTAAAAGCAGAAGAAAAAGTAATTGCTGTTTTAAACTTTGAGCTTTTGGATGGATTCCACTTTAAAATAAAATCATGAATATATTATAATGAATTTATCAACAATGAAGAAATTATTCGCTCGATAACATGTTGTAGTACTAATAATTTAATGCATGGCTCATTAGATTCTTCCGAATTCCAATTCATATTATTTTAATAATATAATCATTTTGATTACAATTTAGATTAAAACAATTTTTTAAAAAATTAAACAGTGAATCTAATTTATACAATAATTAAAACATTCTATGTTTCTTTTATCAATACAATATTTTTTTCAAATTATATTTTTAAAAAATCAATAAAAATTTAAGTCTCAATTTTAAGCAGGTTGTAATTAAAACAAACATTGTTCTGGTATTTATTTTTTATCTTAAAAGTGGAACATTAGATTCTTTCTAATCACAAAAATTTTTAGCTTTATTAAAGTAGTAATTATTTTGTCCAAATAAAATATTTAAAAAAATGGAAATAATTTGTGATTAATATTTTTTAATATATAAATATACAAAATTGCATGTATCGTGTCGGTATTTTTTTATTTTAAGAGGATTATGTTACAATCCTTTGAATCATAAAACATTTTAATTTTATAAATACAGTATTTGTGCTTTAAAATCAAAGTATTGAATTTCCTCACCAAAACTCTGTAGAATCGCCAAGCAAACATTTTAAGTAATAAATCTTAAAGTATAATTTAAACAAATAAATAACACACAAATGGGGTTTTGGGGGGTGGAGGAGATATTAAGGGCGGTACATTAGACCCTTTCGAATCATTAAACTTTTTTTAATTTTCAATCAATAATTCAACAATAATTCAAATCGCAGTAAAAAAATTTAAACATTGAATTTTAAGTACATTATGATTAAAACAAGGAACTAATGTCATGTAGTTCTTTTTTTTTAATTGTGTCTGATACCTTCAAAATTCATCATAAAAAAGCAACAGGATATTATGAGATTTACAGGTAGACTTACTGATTATTAATGTATGTAGTAATTGTATTACATGCCTATCTTGATGGAAATGTACACTATTTTTGTAAGTGAGGTCTACATTTGCAAAATAATAATATTACTCGTGTCAAATTTAATATAAAATACTCAGTGGCCAACTGTATTTATTGACTATCTCTAAAACTTTACTCAAGGAAATTTGATCTTATAGATCTTATTCTTGATCTTACGTCCAGCAATCAAAAAAACTATAAAAATTCAAAAAGGAAAAATATAAAAGGAACATCTAACAAATCCAGGAACTAAAATCCTTGAAGCACCGTATCAAAAGAACTCATCTTTTTGCGAGCATTACGGATTATCGACCAAGATTTCCTTGCAAAAGAAACCAAACAGAAAACTATTTTCCAAAGAAATAATGCTTATTAATATCTAATAAATTAATACGTTCTTCAAAGCCATCAACTAAGTAGTTTTTTTATTCGCAGTAGATTTACAACATTTTCATATTCTTTCCAGACGATATCTTTAATGCTATATTCCTTACTATAGCTAAAAACAGGTTGAAAAAAACCTTACAACTTTTATTGAACCCTTATAGAAAGATTTTATGGTCGGTTTATAAACGATTTTTAACAATTTATTATCTTTATCACATTTGCACCAAATTATGTTTCTGTTTTTTAAAATAAACTGATAGATGTTTTTAAGAAAAAATTATATTTTTCAAAGAATTACAGCAGATTCTGTAGATTTCATAAAAATAATAAAATATGATCCTTTTTATATAAAATTTTATAAAATAATAATTTTATACTGATCTCCCAAATAAAAAAAGAGTACATTTTTAAGAAAATTATTAAAAATACTGTCCTACTAAAAACACTTTAAAAATTATTTAGTTTGCAATATTAGATATTTTAATTAGTTTAACTTGAATTATCTTTTGGTGCTTTAATGAGTAATTTTATCTAGCTGAGTTTAAACTTTCACAACACCACTAACAGTTTTTTTTCATGAATCGTATGCAGAAACATGTACAAAATAAAGATTTGAAAAAATTGTTTTAAAACAATTTTACCACTCAAATTTCTGTAAGTGTTTTTATTCGGGAAAAGTTAAATTTTTTGTTTCGAAATTACTTTGACCAGAAAAATAAAAGAAAAATTAAATTAAAATGTATTGTTTTTATGTTTTACAGGTAAATGATTTTTCTTCTATAAAGAATATGTGGCTCATCTTTCTTTTACATCAGAAAAAGTTTTTTTTTTCTTTTTGAAAACAAGATGCCTTTTATAGGAAAAAACGGAGAAGGGATTTCATTTTCTGCCTTGACTCAGCTTTAGGTTAAGAAATTAAAGGATTAAAATGACTCATGAGAAGATTAAATTAGCTTAAGTAATTGAGGAACTTGTACAAGCGATGTCATTTAATTTTTATTTTTTGAGGCATTGTAATATACCTTCATTCATTCCCTTTTTTTCTATTTCAAAACGTTAAAAAAAATTGTTGGCCGTAGTTTTTAAGACAATAAAAAATTCATTGAAAAATAATTGAAAAAACAGTTTTTTAAAAATTAAGCTTTTACATTTCTTTCATGTGAACACCTGTAAAAGTAAAATATGCCTTTGATGATTTCTTTAAAATTAATTGCTACCAGAGCGCCTAAATGCCTCAGACTAGTTTCAAAATCGTTAAACACATTTTGGGATTCATATTAAAATAAGAGCTATGCAAGCAAAAGTGTAGTATAATTTAAGCATTAAAATTATATGTAAATTTTTAAAAAATAAACTATTATCTTGAATTTTTTTTATAAATGAAAAAATGGCAAAACATTTAAATGTTTCATTTTTTATAAATGCATAATTTTTCTGATCATAGTTCTAAGAACTCAAATTCAGATCTGGTTCCAAAATAAAGCTTTTCTTAATTCATCTAGAGTAAGAATAGATAAATTAGATTAATTTTTTGAGATTATGATTAATCGACATGGAACGTGCCTAAAACGGGTGAAGACTTCTCTCGAATTTTAGATGGACCATTCAGCTTAAAGGTGGAAGGGGAAATCATATTTCTTTATAACTATCTTGCTCCGGAAAAAAAAAAGATTGTTAAAATTAGCCGATTGTTATCTTATCATAACTCCCACCTTAAATACTAAAGGTTTTTATAACCCTTACCGCTTTGATGTTAACAAGAGATTGTTCTGTTTACGAAAAATGCTGTTCCACCTAGATATGTGAAACCTTTTGAAAAATTTTCGACAATAATATTTTTAACCTTCTCCCATCCATTTAATTTCAACCTTTAGGAATTGAGAATGAAATGATGGGGGATTGGAATTTTCTTTTCGCTATACCTCTCTTATTAACGAAGATAGAAAACATTTAAAGGGGAATTATTGCCTCATTATAATAAGGAACATTTTTGTACGAAACGTTTTCTGACAGATGCAATCCCTTAGAAAAAGATAACCCACCTCCATAATAAATTCACAATACTTAATTCGTGTGGTTCTTATCTCTCCCGAAATACTACACTAGAATTCGAATGTATAATATTATTTTCTAGCAATGTTAGTATCATTTCTGGAAAAAGAAACTTACATATATTCTTATTGGATCTCGAATGGATGCAAGAATTATCTCGCTATCTCTACTGAGAACAGAGATTCAGAAATTTGTTTAGAAAATTCCATGCGTTTCGATAAACTATTATAAACGCAGAGGATAAAGGGATTCATTAATTGAATTCTATATTTGGAGTGCTTATCGCAAAATTAATTCTCGCTGATCTGTTTAATATTTAGTGATTTATTATCTGCCAGTGTTTTAAAGAATAAGCAAGTGCTTTTTTGTGTACGTTTGAATGTATTAATGCTACTGTTCGTATGTTTAAGAGATTCGTTATCCAGCTTTATGGACTACTTTCACTGTATACCAGTGCGTAGTTTCCTTTTGAGTTCTTAATTATTCCTTATGTCAATTTTAAAAAAACCACTGATAAGCAACAGTTTGTAATATCAACCTTTACGTTATAATGTGGGTATTTCATATTAAACTAACAGTATGATTATAAGTTGAGAAGTGTTTCTGTGAATTATCGGCTTTTTCATGTTGAACAAAGCCGAGAGACAATAAAATCTAGTACTGTAATTGAACTTTGTTTTTGGACTGTACTATGAATTTCTGAGAATAGCACACTTATTTAAAACATCTATGATCTCACCTTTCACATAGAAGTCAATCGGAAGACTATTTTTAATTTTGGTAACTTATTACATCATTTTTAATGCGGAAATTGGATAAACTTTTGTTCGTTCGGAAACATAAAATCAGAACATAAAGTGCTGTTTGGATTCTAAAATGAGATTTTTAAAAAAAGGCATTTTCATCACTCTACAACTAACTCTCTCAAAAAGTCCTGGCAATTTCAGCAGCAATGATTACTTTTCTTTGATATTCCATTATTTCAGGAAAGAATGAATGCTTTTTATACAGTTTTTTAGAAAATGGTTTGTTCTGGTACTAAAAAAATGATTAATATTTATGGTAGTAAAGAAATTTTAGGAATATATTTTCGTTTGGTCATAAAATTATTTTTAAAAGGATTATATAGGTTTTCTACTAAAACCCTTATACGTCACATTAATCTGAGAAGGGTGAAAACTATTGCGGAGGAGTATTGCAAATGGAGTATTTGTAAAATTACCAAATGTTAGATGAGATCAGTTACAGTGCCATCTTGTGGCAAGTAACGGAGTTAAGGTACCTTTTTTTAAAATGTGCAAGATACGGTGGGAAATTCAATTTTAAAGATTATCGAGCATCTCCGATTCGGCACAATAAAAACTCTTTCAGCGCAATAATACTAAGAATAAAATGAACAAAACGTTTGTTGTTTGTTTATTTCCAATACTATTATTCCCAAAAAATGTTAGAAATAAAACAAAAAAATTCGTGATCAGATTTTTTTTTTTTTTTCATTTTTAATAATCGAAAAACTATGACATGGGATAGACTTTTATTTTCCTAAATATTATCATTTTACCTATTGTTGCGGTTTGTTATGTTACAGATTTGAAAAATCGTGATAAAATAAATATGTTTTTTTCTTTGCATTATTGTGATAAACGCATCTTTTCGTATTAAATCGAAAACACTCTACGCTGTTTTCTATTTTTTTTTCCAGCCCTATACCATTTTTAAATAAGAGAGCTAATTCTGTTTCTTACAGTGAGGTAACGCTGCAACCGATCTCACCTAGTAGCACAATAGTAACTTTATTATACCTATAGATACCAAGTTTGTAGCAATAGTTGTCACTGTTTTTAAATTAATTTGGGTCTAAGGATTTTAATGGATTCCTTGTATCTATTTAGTAGCAATCAACGTTTACATTCAAGACATGCTTTTATTTTCAAAACAAAGAATCATTTCATGAAAAGTTTTACATCTAAGCATACAAATATATCTATAACAAAACATAATCCTATAAACTAAATGTTATAATCTGTTATACTTATGAGCACTTTGTGGTCCGCTTTTGTCACATTCCCTTTTAGATATATTTTCTCTATAAAACATCCAATCTTTCAAAATGTTAGAATCTTCATTATGTTGAAACTTTTGTGTATTTTTATTGAGAAAACAGTATATACTTTCGATATATTTCTATTATTTTTTGGTGACCATACAAAATTTTATTGCTAAAAAAGCAAATTTATCTATGATATGATATAAATCGACTAAATAAATATATGATGGAATGTAAACCTATTTTATTAAGCTATGATAGAAAATAAACCTATTGAATAAATTGTGGACCCGTTTATTATGTATCAACGTTTTACGTTTTCTTATTTACTTGTTATACCTACGTTCTTTTAATAGAAATGATCATACTCCCGGTTCAGATTTCTAAAATTACATAAAAAATTAAGGAAATATTCCTCAAATGTATTTCTATAGCTTTTAAATTTCAATTACCTTCTTTTTTATTTCTTTTATTCCTTCTGAAACCTTTGAAAAAAAGCTTTACAAAATTGTTACATTTTTTTTTATATTTTTGTAACTTAACTCTTCACTTTAATTTAGTTAATATATGAAAATTGATATCAAACAAATACCGAAAAAAATTATTTCGTGGCAAATCAGTAGAAAATTTTAATAAGGTAAATCGATTTTTTTATGCTTATTAATAAATAGACATTTATCAATGGATAAAAGGTTAATTACGATAATATTTTTTTAAATTTTTAAATTCATTATTCTACCGTAAAATAAAAGATAAAAAAAAACCAATTTTTACTATATATGCTTTTGTAAAATGGGGCGATACATATATTTTCCTTCTCTTTTGATATATGTTTTGCTAAAAATGAATAAAGACCAAAGCATAAAAGCAGAAATCCATAATATTGAAAGAAGCATTTTGTTTGTGTCTAATATGGTAAACATATTTATTATATGTAATATATAATATAAGATTTGCTGAAGATGAATTTATATCCCTTGCAAATATGTTGCTGCTCTTCAGCCATGCAATTTTGATAAAATGTGCCTTAGTTTTTACTTGTGCAAACAAACATCAATCTACGGAGATCTATTCAATCTAAGTTTAGTTAATACTATTAGTTCAGCATCTAAATTTATTTTTGGTTAGTAAAATATCTATTCAAAATATTGTAAACTATGGTATTATTAAATATACTAACATGCATTCTATCTTTTCGAAATAAAAAATTATTTTATTGCAAAGTGGAAGAATAGAGTTTTATTTTACTCAATCTTGAGAATCTGATTTTGTTGATTCTTTTTTTGTTATGCTATTTTTTGGAAGTTCAAAATTCTTTCAGGGAATATAATTTTGATTAATCAAGAATATGATTAAAAAAAGAGATTTATTGTTAAAAATAAACGGAAATGAAAGAAAGAAGTTTCGTATTGATACAATTAAATTAAACTAATAACTGATTAATTTAGTTAGATTATTATCCTATTTTTTGAGATGCAGGAGAATTATTTGGGAATGAATCTTGCTATTTTGAATCATGTTCAGAGGAAGAGGACGAACCTTCTCAAATTTCCAAATCTGACAAGAGACAGCACGTACATTTAAAGAACATAAGACTCGTATACGATCTAATCTGTTCTCACACGCATGATCCTGTGACTTCGAAGCCAAAACTTTACCATCAATAGTTTTCATTTAAAACGTACAGTAATAACTCTCAAGTTATTATTATTAACCTAGGGGGAAACTTCTGAATTTATTGCGTAAATTTACCTTAATGAAATTGAATCAAGCTTTTCGTTAGTCCTCTTTTAACCTTGAATTTGTTCACTCAGGTAATCATTAAAATTCTTCGCTCACCTTGGTAAATTACTCCTTTATATTTACTATATTTGCTAATTACTACTGTACATTTACTGCATTTGTTAATTACTCCTTTACATTTACTACATTTGTTAATTACTCCTGTACATTTATTACATTTGTTAATTACTCCTGTACATTTATTACATTTGTTAATTACTCCTGTACATTTACTACATTTGTTAATTACTTCTGTACATTTATTACATTTGTTAATTACTCCTGTACATTTATTACGTTTGTTAATTACTCCTGTACATTTACTACGTTTGTTAATTACTCCTGTACATTTACTACATTTGTTAATTACTCCTGTACATTTATTACATTTGTTAATTACTCCTGTACATTTACTACATTTGTTAATTACTCCTTTACATTTACTGCATTTGTTAATTACTCCTGTACATTTACTACATTTGTTAATTACTCCTGTACATTTACTACATTTTTTAATTACTCCTGTACATTTACTACATTTGTTAATTACTCCTGTACATTTACTACATTTGTTAATTACCCCTGTACATTTACTACATTTGTTCATTACTTTTCAGCGACATTATACCTTTTTTGATAAATATATCTAATATAATTAAATTTAAATGACATAAGGAAACTTTCTCCATAAAAATAATTTACAATGGATTACATCAAATAAATATCTTAATATTTAAGGGAGACAACTTTAAATAAAATATAATATGAGTTGATAACTACAAGATATGGATGTAGATATTAGTAAGATTTACTTGTTAGAATTTCAAGAACATCTTATAAAAAATCTGTAGTGGTAGTAAAATTCTTTAATTCTGATATTTATATGTCTTAGTATATTAATGGAAATATAATCATTTTTTTTTATTTTAATCTATTTAATAACAATTTTTAAGGAAACACCACTCCCACATTCCCCAATTAATAGAAATCGAAAAGTTAGAAACACTTTTGCAATTTTTAGTCACTCAGAATGGGAATTCTTCTAATTTTGCTGGAATCAGAAACTTTATGAGGCTGGTGTATTTAACAGCGCAGTTAATTCTCCAAACAGTGAAAGTTATAGTCATTAAATATGAGAGCAGTGGTGAAAATTTAGGTTTGCTTGATATATAAGTCACATTAGAAGTACTTTAGTTAAAGAAAAAAGAGCTTTTAATTTTAAGTAATAAGCTATGTTAAAAATAATTTATTTTATTTTCACAAACATTTTATGGCGCTTCCTTTGCCCTTTTGCTTTTGAAATAACAAGTAGGTGAAAGTTCAGAACAACTCACTCCCCACCCCTGAAGAAAGCGAAGAAGGTATTTCGAAGTAGTTAGCTGATCGAAAGCTTGGAAGGCAATTCACGTGATGTTGCCATTCATCAAAATGAAATGCTGCAGCTTCTGACAAGGGACACACTTACTTTGGATCGGAGCGAAGTGAAGTGGAAAGTCATCGGCAGTTCTCAAAGTATCGAATTACTACTTCGGTAGGGCTATTACGGAGGCTTTAGTTATTGTCATTATTTCCTTTCGTGTAGGGCATTACGCCTGAAAAGTTCCCGTTAAGTATCCTAACGCGGTAAATGAACTACGAGGAGAATGGATTTATTTACGAGTTCCACTCGACGAAAGTTGTTTTATGCCACGAATCTATTAGGCAAATGTTTTGAAAAATGCACAGTGTAGACTGTTGGTGGGATTCAGAATTGCAAAGAGATTTCTATTGTCTGCGGATGGATATTCAGACACTATATAAAGTTGTTTCAATTGTGCAATAATACAGAAACAAGTATTAGAATAAATGAGAATTACTTAGAAAAACTGTCTAATTATAAAACGATGCTACGGAATACTCTTAGGGTGAATTCAAAAACATGCTGATCTCAATTAATTGTGAATCAAGAAGGAATGTATTTTATGTATATAAGAAATTAATTGCTATGCTTTCTCCTCTAAGGACGGACATTTAGACATTACATAAACTTCAGCTTCAATTTTGCAGTTATAATATATTAAAAACTGTTAGAATAAATGAGAATTATTCAGAAAAACTGCCCGATTATAAAAGGATGATACAGAAATACAATATACTCTTAGGTGAATTCAAAAACATTCTAATCTCAATTATTTGTAAATCAAACAGAAAGGTATTTTAAGTATAATAGAGATTCATTGTTAAATTCTTTCCAAAATATGTTGAAACATGGTTTCCAATCTGTAGACAAACTCTCAAATACTTTAAAATATAAAAAAATTTCATTATCTTACAGTGCGAAATGTTAATATGGTTTTAAAATATTTCAAAATTATTTTATTTATTAGTAAATATGAATCAGTGCAAATTTTATTAAACAATAGTTAATTTTCTAGAGACTACTTCCATTGAAAATTTGCTGTAAACAATCGACAGGTTTCCATGGATTATATAAAAATAACAGTTAATATACTGTTACGAATCAATTCCTCCGTCGGGGTTCTTTTCCGATTTGTCGGTCCATGAAATAAAGTCCTTTAATGACAGATGACGACTTTTATTAAACACGACAACGTGAAATTGCAAATGAGACAAACACAGAAAACACACAACAGCACATTATAACAAACAGAAGCTCACAAGTAGTAATCGGCAGTAAAAAACAACCACAGCACACCAAGTGGCCAGACATAATTCAGCAGAAAAAGGGAATCTGGATAGCTTCACTCTACTATCTCACTGCAACGTCTGCAATTATCTACTGTCTCCTCGCTTTAGCTGTGTGCAACTGCCGACTCATTACAATACGACTGGTTTCTCCAAACACGACTCGATACTGCTTGCACAATAAACACCAGGACTTGCCACACAGCTCAATTCAGCAATCGCTTGAACTCTTCACTGGACTGACCCAACTATTCGCCGTAGACTCTTTAAACGATTGATTTCGGCTTGAGAATACCGGCCTTTTATAGTTCCCTGAGGCGGGCCAATCAGGCGTGTATTGGTTCCCATTGGCTGTATCGTTAAAATTCTGGAAATTTCCAGTACTATCTATTTTGTCTCCAAAGTCATCAATTCGTCACCAAGTCGCCAAATGATTGCTAAGTTAGTCGCCAAGTCCTGAGATCACTGATTCGGCATTTGACCAGCATCCAACAGAGTTTATCGTAAAACGGTCTTTCCATGATTAAACCAATTATGCAGGAAAGCAACATCACAGATTTGTAACAATATGTTTAGCATAAATGATAGATAATTAATCGATATAAAATCTCAAATGATTTTTAATGCATTATAAAAGCAAAACAAAAACGATTTTTCCAAATAAACTATTTCTTTACATAAAATAAAAATATTTTTTAAATATTTTATGACTAATTGTAAATTGCAACATTATTATAAATAATATCTTCATAAATAATTACTATTCATCAAAAATTTGATATACAAAAAATTTGTTTTCAAAATTTCAATTAATTGTTTTACGGTTTTTTTTTATTCATTATTATTAACTTCCAGCATATTTGATATCACTGAAGAAATTCTGTTTCATATATAAAAAAATGCATTGTATAATATATAAAAGATAAATATTATGTAAAACATTTTTTTTTTCATGTGCTAAAAATCTTAAACAGCCTAAACAAAATGTAAGAACTTAATACAGAGTGACATTTAAGACAGATTAAATAGTTGCAAAATTAAAAAAAAAAGAATCTGCCTTTTCTAGAAACAGTAATCAAGCGGACGAAATTATAATAGACCTGCAATTTTGTTTTTCAGATCCAAAAAAAAGCTCATCAAATGCTTCATTTTTTTTGTACTTTCTGAGATAATTTTTTTTTTCAAGAAGCGTTTCAAAAAAACTATTTTAATAATTGCTTTTTTTAATACATTTTGCTTACATGTGAATATTTTAAACTGCTTGCATTAAAACGTTGATTCTCAACGAAAATAATAATTAAAGCAAAAGAAGATATTATAAATATGTATTTATTTAAATATTAAAATAGTCTCATTTGCTTAATTCTTCAAATTAAACTTCAAAACTGAGAAGATTTTCATATTGACTTCTATAAAAATTTGATTATAGAAATAGGGCATTATTTCAGTATAATCTAAAAAATATTGTAATTGCTTTGATTGAATACCATTTCTTTCAATTAAAGATTTTATTTTTCTCTCTTTCAACTTAACTCAAAATTACAGGAAGAGATTAAATTTTTCATTTTTTTTCCAATAACATAAATTTTAATGTTATATTCCGGATATTTTTAAAATTAATAAATGTATATATTCAATAAAAAAACTAATAAAACAAAGAATACGTCAATTGAAAATCAAAAACTAATTTTTATGAAAATGGAAGGGTCTTTTTTGATTAAAAGGAGGTATAAAGTAAAATTCTTGTAGTTTAAAAGTTTATCGAATGATTGTTAAAAGTTTTTGAGATAATTTTTAAAAAATAATATCTGGTTTTAAAAAATAAAATAAAAAATTATATTTCAATCCAATCTTTAAAATAAAGTTCAACTAATAAATAACATAAAATTTACAATTTTTTCGCAATGCTAAGGATTAACACAACTGTAAATTCATTTTAAATGAACAGATGACTTGCTTTGCTATCTTGGAATTGCTGAACATATTGACAAATTTTAAAAAAGGATTTTTAGTGAGGTGTCTTTGCTGAAAATTTTATGAAAATTCAGAATTTAAGAAAATATTATTTAAAAATATTAAATATTATTAAAATGCTTGTAATGAATTTATTTAAAAGAATGTATCTTCTTAAATAACAAATGAAGAAATAAAATTCAAAAAATTTTATAAAGAAATAAAATTCAAAAGATTTTATTAAGAAATTCCATCTTCTAATTTTTCAGGAATGCAGAAAAAATTCAATTTTTTAAAATATTATTACAATAAAAATTAGTTTTTAAACTACACTTTTTATAATTACACTAAAAAGTAAATTTTTTAATCTTAATTATTTTCGGTTTTGTAATTTTTGACTTTCATATATAGTAAATATTGTATCTCGAAATAATTTCATTATCAGAATGATTAACAAGTAGTGCTTTATGCATAGAATAAAAATTTAAATTACTCTTAATTAAATATAGAAATTCTTAAAATAATATCTTGTCACAGAATATACAAATAAATAAAATTTTAAAAAGTCTGGACTATTAGGAAATGAGTGAAAATTGAATACAAAATTCTATCTTTATGAACATGAAATAAATTATTTTATCAAATCAAACAAATTCATCAAATTAAACATTTATTACATAAACGTGAAAAAATTTTTATATATCTAACTTTCTAATTAGCTATCTTATGTACTTAATTCAAAATAGATCTCTATATCTCTGATACATAATAATAATTATTAAATTATAACTTTTATAGAAATAATTCCTTATGCTAATGAATATTGCTAATTATTACCGCATAGTTATTTTTTAATTTCTTTTGAGAAAAATTTTATGAAAAAATAAATTTTTTAATAAATGCTTAAGGAAAAAAACATTGATTTATATAAAACTTTAATGTAATAGATTTCGAATATATCTCAAAAGATTTTCCTTAAAATAAAATTTAATAATTCACAAGGCATACTAAACCCATTTTTATGTAGATAATTTCCGAATCAAATAGCGGAAAATTCTAATCTTTAATAAATGTTGCATCATTTTATCAAAAAAAAATCAAATCGCTAAAAATTTAATCTCAGAAGTTCTTCAAAGAAATGGCACTTGGAGCAAATCATCTTTCCGTTAAACACCCATAATTTCACACTTGAAACTAATTGCAGCAAATACGTAGCAACACACATCACTTCATAAAGATTGAAACTCAGAAATAATTTCCTCGGGTCTTATTCATTAACAAATCTCTTTTCCAGTGAAGATGATGGCATCGTCAACACGATGAATTTTTAATAATCCTCTTTACCACCAACATGTTTGTTCAGACTTATTTGCGATTCATTCAGTTCTTGGTGTAAAAAAATACTACTTCTCCCAATGTAAAATGTTATTCCAATTAGTATATCGGAGTTATTAATGTATGTTTAAATCCAAAAACGTGGCAATTCTAAATTGGTCGGTCATATTTGATGAGAATGTAGAAAATTGTATAATAATAAAAGATCATATAAGAAAATACATCTGCAAACATTATGCAGAAGAGCAAAATATTACTACGAAAATCATCCAGTGAGCGCATGTGAAGGAAGTCTTACGTTGAATAAAGGAAGACGAAGTTTTAGTCAACATGAAAGGTAGAAATAGCAAACCGAGGCGTTCCTAAGAAAAGCACTTATAGAAACCTACAACGAAAAACGTGTTAAAACATAACTTTTATAGAGCAATAAAGCTTAGAGTATATAGTTACAGAATTCTCTCTATGAACACTCCAAAAAGGGACGCTAGTGGAAGCGCCTCTGCACATATAATCTCCGTGGTTCGGCAAAACCTTTTCAAGGCGATATCTGAATCTCAGCTTCTAATAAAGACATCACCATAAAATTTATATTTGTATAAGCTTTTATTTTTATCAAAGGCACCAAGTGGTCACAAAGTTTATTGTCAATGTTGGGAGTCATTGATCTAGTATCCGTTAAGCCACTATTAAATATATCTATAAATATCTTCTTCATACTACGAGATTAAGATTTTCGGCGAATCTTTCCGTTTCAAACTTTCCTAAGTCCGAAAATATCATTTTTGGAATTAATCTGCCTGTTTGTCGGGGGAAAAAAGGAAACTCAAAAATTCTTTAAGCTAAACGATTAAAATTTTATATCTGAACTTTATAATAAATTCATAGATTCTATGAAATTTTGAATGAAATCCATTCAATGAAAGTCAGTCTGTCCGGCTGTCCTAGTATAAATTAACCTAACTGCAACACAAATGGATAAAATTTGGATACGCGAATTTAGCATTTAAAGTGTAAATCTGCATCAAATTTTGAAAAATTCCACCTAGGACTTTGACTCTCTGTTAGTATATACTTTCAAAGCATGTAAATGCAATTCCTCAAAAACGCAAAACCAGATTTTGTTACTGAAATTATAGTTAAGGGCCAAATTTGTCGGAAAATGTGTCAAAATCGCTTAAGCAATTTTCTGATGTTTGCGTATTAATAGCATCCCAACAATAGCAAAAAAAATGCTAAATATCACACGTTAATAGGCTCTTTCGTAACTATTGTTCAACAATGACATATAATTAATCTATACTTATAATAAAGCTCAATGTGTGTGTGTGTGTGTGTGTGTGTGTGTGTGTGTGTGTGTGTGTGTGTGTGTGTTGGCGCTCTACAGGCCAGACCATTCAACCTACAGCTACCAAATTTGGCATGTGTATACCTTGGAGGCCGGTAATGTGCACCTGGGGGTTATTTTTTCGAATTTTTAATTAGAATTTAATTTATTTAAAAATTAAGTGAAATTTTGGCATATTTCTGCTATAACTTCCGAAAATATTACAGCACAAAAAAGATTTTTACATCAAGTTAAAGATCAAAAATTTATCTTTTAAATGATACTACTGTTTTAATCTTAAAATTAAATTTCTATTTTTAATGAATTTTTAAATAAATATTTTAACTATGTTTTTCAATAATTTTTTTCGTCAAAAATAAAAATGAGGATTAAGCACGTTTCGCATTCATGAGAAAAAAATAGCTTTTTTCAAAGTGTTGCCATCACATTGATTAAAGCTCTAACTGAAAATAAATTAAATCTTTTTGGAAATGAAATCTGCAAAAATATAATTTTCGTCACGTGTCTGTAGGAAATGAAACAAATATGAAATATTATTTTTTCTAAAAAATAAATTCAAGAAAAATTTTTTTATGATCTTTTACACTCTATATATTATTAATCCAATAAATAAGTTTTTATTTTAAGGCAAGTTTTGTTTAATATGAAAAAAATATCCATTCAAATCATGGCCACACAGCTAATTTGTAAACCTTTAGTAAGACAAAGATCTGTTGCGACATAAATCGTAAATATTTTATTTAAAAGTAGCAAACGATTATTTTAATAATTATAAATTTTATTTTGTAAATAGTTGTGAAATTCAGATTGGCAACAGTGATATTTTTGGAACTTTTAATTTGTTGTTTAAAAACGATGCTAGAATTTTGAATCAAAATAAGTTGATGTAAATTTGATAATATTATCTATAGTGTAATAAGATTTACTTTCATAATAAGTTTGTCTGCATTCTATTTTTGTTGACGCACGAACACAACAGATTTACTAAAATGGTTTAAATAGAAAAATGATTATATTTTATGTAACTTAATTCAATAAATGCTCTAATAAATAACGAATTTTTGATTTTACATAAAGCTTCTGCTGTCGAAATCACGAATAACAAAATGCTCTTGAAACACTAATATTTTAAATAAAAAGAGTTAATTTCCATTCAACTAAATCAATCACTTAAACTGACTGATTTATGAAAATTTGAATATCACTATTCAATAAAAAAAAGGATAATTTTAGATTTTCCCTCGATCGCTTCAAAAAAAAAATACGCCAATCAGCGCGCAGGTTTCTAAGAATAATTGGTCTAAGATTATGAAAATGTTGAGTTTTTCTAGATTTTTAACATTCAAAACTTCATAAATAAGTCTTAGTTGATCGTGGAAAATAGAAACATTCATTCATTTATTTAAAATTTGGTGTGTCCAGAATATTTCTCAGAATATGATACCTTACTGCATTAAATTTAGATTTCATAATTTTTGAAATATATTTATAGGCTGGAACAAAATATTATTATTGATTTCATTTCAATCCTTTTGAAAGCAAAACTAAAAACTGAATTTTATGCTAAATCTGAGAAATTTTTGTTGAATTATTCTTTGAGATATTACATAAATTATCAAAAATATTTTGTAGTTCACATAAGACTTAAATACCGAGATATTCTGTTTGCAATACTCATATTGAATAATAATAGTAATAAATAAATAGCAATAAAGATGATAAATAAAATAAAACGCTTGATTTTATTAAAAAATATCTTTATATTAATTGCAATTTCATCATTTTCACTTTAAATTAAAGTTGACGTTTTACCGGAAATGACAACAAATTAGCAAAATATATAGAGTAAATTGAACGAAACGATCTAAACAACAGTATAAGTTTGGTATGACTATCAAAATTTGAAGATTAAAATTGTTTTGTTTGAGAATCTATTAAGAGACCAGTTACTTAAAATATTTAATTGAAAATTGTAGCGAGCGGTAATATTGGCGAACCGGCTGGTCGCCAAAGGCGGCTAGTAACATATAAGTACATTTATTAAAGTTCACGATAAAGCTTGTGGAAGACCATTTCCTCTAGCTCCGTTTCATTCTGTAGCATTCTACAACTTGGATCAGTTTTCCATACAATCGGCTGCTGCTCAAAGAGTTTATCTTGTTGTACCATATGTCAAATAGACATTTCTTTATTGTCATTTTGTCGACTGACACGTCATTTACAGGAGTCATACATTTTTGCACTTGATCTGCAGCTGCCGGTACATAGCACTCTACTATATTTTGCTTAAATGTGGACTTTACCTTTATATATTATATTGTTATTTTGATTTTTACTTTCTTGTATACGTAGCATAGAGAAAATATTATAATCGTCAGAAATTCGCACTCGAGTTTTTGATGAATTGAAACGTTTTAGACCTCCCTGTGTTCAAAAACACATTTTTTAGAAAAGTCCGTCTGTCTGTCTGTGACAAAGGTAACTCAAAAGCCCTTTAGGCTAGATTAATGATATTTGTTATGTGGCCTTTATACTAAATTTGTAGATTTCAGTCAAATATTGAGCAAAATTCATTCCGAGAAAGTCTACCTGGGATATTCGAATATAAGAAACAAATAGAAGAAAACTAGATGAATAAAGTTCAGTACACATATTTAACATCTGTAGTGTAGACAAATATCAAATTTTAAACTAAATCCTATGAGGGGTTGGTCGTCTGTCGCTCTGCATTTCCAGAAACATATAAACGCAATAACTTAAAAAAGCAGCAAGTTAAACATATTAAATACGCAACAACTTAAAAAAGCAGCAAGTTAAACATATTAAATTTGATATAGGATTTTTAGACTACAAGTATAACTTTTAACAAAATTTTTTATTCAATCGGTTGGTGAAAATGCATCTAAAATGCAGATTATATTTTCTGATGTTATTAACCGCATGCCCCATGGCTATATTGCCAGAAAACTCACCAAGAATGACGCGATATATTCAATAAAAAGGCTAAATTCACGCCAAAGATTAATATTTCGTAACTATTGTAAGACAACGCCTTTATTAGAGAGCATGCGAGAAAGTTTTTCTGAGATCACTTCCCTGTTGTTGTTTTTTCCCATTAAATCTGAACGATCAAGATAGGCGCAAAATCAAACTGTAAGAGAAAATTGTTCAAATAGTATTGATTTAATCCTTTCGTGAACTATGATCAACAATGGTTTACATGCCTGTAGCAGCTCATTCTTTCGGGATTTCTTGAATGCTTAAGCACCAAACTCATGTTCCGAATTATATTATTTCTTTCTGAAATGATTGATGGTAATTACATTTTAATTTTGGATTCCTTATTTCTATATGACGAAATACTAGTGATAATAATGATCTTGGAAAATCGGATAATGAGTTTCTGGATGATTATTTCTTCATGACCTTCATGTTCTTTTGTTAAATATTTTTATTTCCCAAAATTAACACTTATTGCTTACCACTGTCAATCATTCTATTGATTCAATTGATTGTTGGTTCTATATGTATCACTCCTAAATAATAAAACATTTTTGTATACATGTATTTTGTATGCAGCCTTTCAAATCCATACATTTGTATCAAAATATTTCCTATCAATGTAACTTTTTGAAAAATGCATTTCGATTGAAGCTTAAATATCATAAATTATAAAGTATATGATAAAATTTATCTTATGAAGGACAGTTTTATATTAAATTTAATTCCAATTATGTTTGAAGTTTTTTCATCAATATTAAAAATAATTGCATATTTTTAGAAAATTAACATGATTTTCCATCGTTATTTTGCTTATTGAAATCATAAGTTGTTTTCATTTAATACCTAGATTCACTCGGTCTAATGAACGTTGCCCATTTTTAAGTATACATTAAAGAGAAATAAAGCTCTAAAATTAAAATAAAATAAACTTGAATGCTTTTTTTCTCTTTCCAAAAAACTATGTAAAATAAAAGCAATTTTAGCATACGAAATTTGTTCACGTTATTTTTAATACTTAAAGAGGAAAAAAATTTAAAATTGATAAACATATTATATTGTTTTCGAAGTCTTATAAAGTTCTATCCATTGTGTTACTCATTTTCATTAATTTTCTTTCTATATTTCAATGCATCCAATTACATTCACAAGGAAAACGGAAATGCTTAAAAATGGGCGCAATTCGAAAAGATATTTCCATTCCTTGATTCCGAAGTTACTTTATTTGTAAATATAACAAAATTTTTTAAATTTTATTAAAATTAAACATTATACCGAAATCTATTTAAAAAAGAAAAATATGTCGAATTTTCATATTTTGATCATAAACTGCGGGAAGAAAACTAAGATCAAAAATAGGTAACAATCATAAAAGCGATTTCAATCTCGCTTCAATAATGAAATATATTTTTGTAAAATGCACTTAAAATATTTTTAAGAACTAAATTGAAAGGGGAAAAAGTTATCTAGTAAAAACAAATCATTGGGAAAATAAATTTTTGAATTTTAAGATGATTTTAAAAAGATTTTTGTAAAATATTAAATTTCTGAGGTTATTGCGAGAAAATAAAAAAAATAAAATAAAAATTCCGTTTTTCTTTTAATTAATTAAAATTTCAAAAAAAATCATTTTTAAGTGAAAATACCTTTTTTCAAAATATGCGTGTGCGAAATTTGGTACATCTAAGTCAAATAGATAGTCTGTAAAGTGCGAAAAACACCACACATACACATAGACAGACACACGCATTATTTCTTACTGCTAGTATACAGATGTTCATAAATATCTCGGATTTATAGGAAAATAATAATGATATTAAAATATTTAAGCGTACATTCCTAACTTTCCACTTATATATGTGCGAAATTTGGTAATTCTACTTAAATCAAACTCTTTGGTCTATAGCGCAGAAATACCATGCGCACATACGTTTATGCTTATTATTTGTAGAGATAATAAATATTTCAGATTTATTAGAAAATAATAATTACGTTAAAGCTTTACTGAAGGGAATTACAACTCAGTTTAACTTTTCTTTGATAATTATTATCAAATGACTACCAAATTATTCAACTGAAAAAATTACTTATTAAACAATTTCAAATTCTTAATAGGATTAGATGTTTGGATTGCTGTGTCTCCTTACGTTTGTTGATTTTTTTTTTCCTGATATGTTTCATTTGTTTATTTAGTATGAAAAATAAATTTTCTTTCACCTAAAATAAGTTTTTCTTTTGTCAAAGTTGCTTATTCTTCAAACAAAGAAACTCTCAAAATATCTTTAAGAAATCATACACAAAATAACACCATATTAAAGTTTTATTCATACATAATTTTTACGAAACATTTTTCATTTTACATGCAATTTCCCATTCAGATATTGATCAATAAATCCTTAAAAAAAGAATTGATTCTTTTTACAATTTCTCTCTCTCTTCCTTACAAACATTAAATTCTTCAACATTATTTGGATTGCCATCATATCACACTCTGTTTGTAGATTAAATTCGTTTTTTTTTTAATTTTCGTTTTGTTTTAGTCATAAAAATGGATAATTTCGAATTGCTGAAAAACATTTCTTTCGATACGAAATAGATTTGTTCTTTGACCTCGAACTCAGCGCGTTTTTCATGAAAAATTTCTTTATTGTTTCATTATTTGGGTGATCAATAATAATAAAAGAAAAAAATAGAACATTAGTCTTACTATGAATTATTTTAGGTCAAAAATATTCTTTAATAATATGATTTATGATTAACTAATAATTTATTTTTCTATATAATACAATAAACATGATCTATAGAAATTTTAATCATGTGAATACTATTTTTTAATTATAGATTTCGAGCTTGTATGAGTATTTATTATCTGTTCTAATACCTTTATAAAAATATATGATTATAAATTTGAAAACGTTAATGTATTAATCATAAATGAATATCTTGAGGTTTGTGTGTCAGCATATTTCGGTACAAATGGAACAGACAGAAAACCCTTCTTTTATTTTAGATTTATATTGTTTCTAAATCTTAGTATATTGTTAAACTTTTAATATATCCTATAATACTATATAAAAGTGCTGAGTGATCCTAAAGTATTACACAATTACTACAAAATGTTAAAAAATACTACAAAATGAGACGCAGGTTCTTAAGACGTTTTTTTCCCTTTCGTCCCCATAAGTTATACACTGTTTTGCTATATTTCAAGTCAGATAGTATTAAGAATAAACTAAGAAAATAAATACGTGATTATTTCAAATAAATTCTAAATAATCTTTTGTTTACAAGCATTAATAACCCGTATTTTTTTCATACATTTTTTCTTCAATACGATAACGTACACAAATGTATATTCCATGATGACACGCTATGCCCTTTGTTGAGAAACAGTTTTCAGTATTAATTACTTAAATTATACAAATACAATTACATCCCAAACACTGATAATGATAGAAAGTATGGGACAAACTTAGTGTATATTTGATCCATGCTCTTTTTAATATTTTTGAAATTTGTAAAGAGATTTTGTGAAAACTCTTAAAATTAAACTCGTGTCATTTAAATTATTCATAGATATTTAAAATTTGTACAAACAATTTGTATTTTTACCTTATAATTGTTATTTTTAATACAATCATTTATAACCTTTTACCATTTTTAATGTGGTAAATAGCATTTAAATTCATTATGAATAAACCATTATTATTTTGTTTTAAATAACTGAAATTTAATGAGTCTTATTTTCCTACAAATGAAAAAGGACTATAGATTGTGCTTTGTTTTCATCGATTTATAAAAGTAGAACATCAAACGCTAAAGTCGTTTTCATAACATTCATTACTACTAAAGAAAATAGTTTATAAAATAAAAGAATACACTAAACAAGAATTCGAGAAATAATTTTCTTGTTAGAACCTCAAAAAATTTTCATTATAAATGAATGCTTTCGAAATTGTTTTTCCACAGAAACAATTCAAGTAATTTTAATTAATAATCTCTTATTTGTACTTGAACTTTAAAAGAAACGTAATGAATCCTTTCGTAATTTAATTTAACCTGATAATTTTTAATAAACTTTCTGGCTAAAAGATTTCTTGCGTCCTGAATAGAGTTTTTAAAATAAATAAGATAAATATTATCTTTATTTATTTGGAAATAACAAATGAATATATTTTAATTGTATTTTATGCTTTTTTCTTTTGTTTTAAACATAAATTAAGCATAATTAAGCAGCATAATTAAATTCTTATTATGACAGAATTATTGCTTTTGCCATTGAACTTTGCCTTCTGATTTTGAATATTTAAAACATAAAAGGATATTTCTAATTATTGTAAAGTAAAAATTAACTTCAATAAATTAATTAACCACTTGAAGAAAACAAAAGAACTTTATAAGCAGTCAACGAAAAAACAGTTATTCACTAATTGGAATTCTTGAGGCAGAAGTCTCGCATTTCTGGAATATTGTATTATTAAGGCATATTTTTTTTAATTATCCTGGTTTCTTTGCAATATTTTTAATACTTTTGACCTTCAGATATACTAATATCTATCCAAATTTTCAATTCGTTCATTGTTAGATATGTTATCCGTAATAAAAAAAAATGTTTGAAAAGTTCGACATTTTTATAAACTTAATTCTATTTACATTGATTATAGAGGGGGAAATTGCCATCAATGTTTTTTTTTTACTTTTATATATTTTTATACGGACTTCTTCTCTCAAGATTGCCGTTGACTCTTTTCCAAAATCATTCTAGTTACTCAATCGATTAAAAGTGAAGGCAAAATTGCAAAGAAAAATTATTAGTAAAATTGTTAATTCTCAGTATCATTAAATACAAATTTATTAGACAGAGTTATCACATCGTTCGATAAATGCAAAAGATCATTTAAATAAAATAAACGGCTGAAATCCACTAACCGCCAATTCATATCGCTAATAGGTGCTAAGTCACAAATATCACCTTGCTTTACAACATTGGCAACTTGGCATATGTTGTCAATATAAAGAGTATTAACGAATGGATTTCGGTTAACCAAATTCAATGTAAAGATCAATGAATCACTAAAAACAAAAATGTAAAGGCATATTTACCGCAAGGTTGTAATGTATTGTAACGTGTGAAAAATTGGAAAGGTACTTTCTTCTCTCAAATATAGAAATCACGATTATAAATATATTAATTTTCCTCTCATTACAAATCAATTGATTTTTTAGAATAATGCAAAAAGATTAAAACAAAAAAATTGTATCATTTATTTTATTCAATCTTTATGTCAAATTCATTAAGTATCAGAATTTTCCAGGTAACTAACATAAAACATTAATGGGCATAAGCAACAATAATATGCTTGGTACGAAAGATAATCTCGAAATTAAAAATGCGTTTAGAAAAAGAATGCTCTTTTCGGATATACCTTAGCAAAACGGTAGAATAGATAAACAAGAAAGTAATAAATATGTGCAGCATATTTCGTTAAAAATGTGCAGGTATGCATTCAAACAAACAAGTAAAAAGAGAATTATCAATTTTAAACACTCAGATAAAAGCATAAAATGTAAATTAAAAACTTATAAAAACGTCCGCCTGTTTTTATAAAAAGTCATTTTCGTCCCTCAACGAAATAAACTAGGCGTGAACGCGTTCAATAAAAACAAGTCTCTGAACGCATCCAGGATATTCGGATTACTAATTAAAAACTTCTTAGAGCGGAACATAAAGTTAGCTTTAAAATAACGGAGTTAATTTTAATAAACTCTTAAAGAAGCATGAAAGAAAATTCTCCTTAGCATTTACATTTCAACATTTTCTTTCTTTAAATTCTCGTGATGTTAAAATTTTAATACCAATGCAATTTAAACTATACGAAATCATCTTTCAGGTAATACACTTTCTTCAAAATGATTGATCTACTTTTTAGAGATAAATTTCATTAACTGCTTCTTTTGATTCTTATTTTTTAAAAGTTTGATCCAAGGCTTTAGATTTAGTTTTAACTTAATATAAGTTTGGTTTCTTGTGATTTTCTTTCCATTTTTATGCTTTCTTGCGAGATCAAAATGATATCATAAGGAAAAATGATTGTGTAATGCGACTCTCGTGAATTGATAATTGTGACGTAAGAGTTGCGTGATAACAGACATGTCTATTTTAATAAATTTGGAGACGGACGTGAATTCAAGTTTGTTTCATATATTTCATTTTTACTTCATCATAATATACATTTAAAGATTTAACAATAATGAAATTTATTAAAAAATAAAAAAATACACCGAGTTCATTGCAATCATATTAATTGTAAATATATTTTTTCTCTATTAAGATTCACTTTCTGAGGTACTTATTATCACCATCATAGTTTTTTTCCTTTGTTCATTCAAATGTACACATGTGTCTGAGATCAGGTATCAGTCACCAGCTCGTCAGAGAATCGCTTTAAGAATAACATCATTACTTCTTGAGCATGGAGCTACCCTAATATCAATTATCAATACGCTCGTATTTGCGAGCAACTCCGTTTATTGATCCGACAGCAATGTAGCTGCCTAGTTCTAGTTATCGGTACAACGATTCAATACGGGGATAATTTAAGCAAAGAATGAAACTTAAATAAAATTAATTCACAATTATAAAGTAAGAATATACATATAGTAATAATTTTTATTAATATACAAATTCGTATCCCAATATAATATAATAGCTTTATTTAAGTTTTAAATGTTTTCCTCCCTATAAATGCTGGCAAATCTTGGAATACGTTTTAACTACGTGATAGCACTACTCGTATAGATTCAAAATTTTATTAAATTAACCTATTAACTTATAATTTAGTGCTAAAAAGTGAAATTTCATTATACATGTTTAAAAAGAGTCATGATACCAGTATTTTATTTATATATATATATAATGCTAGTATACATATAATAATAATTTTTATCAGTATACAAATTTAATTTTAATATTTTTTTTATTATATAACATTATATATTAATGTAAGAATACTCATGAAATAGTTTAATAAAAGGACAAAACTGATATAAACTTCAAGTAAAAAAATATATATTTAGGAATTTTTATTGCTGTTTACACTGCCATGGGCAATGAACAGAGGCAAAAAATGTTTTATTCAACTAAAGATTCGATTGTTAAACTCAAAAGTATGCGAAACTCGTATTTTCTTTGAAGGCATTCGAGACAAACCAAAAAAATAAAAAAAGACAAGCCAGAAAAATGTTCTTATAATATTTTTAAAGAATTTTGCCATCTCATAAAATCTAAATCTGTCTGAATATAAACTACTATTGAGATCTGGACACATGAATTGGGTTTTTTTCTCAATTCAAGAAAGATATTTTTTTTTACGATTCGTAAGACAAATTTCTTGTTAAAAATTACTTCATTCTGATCAAATCATTTGGCAACATATGAAAATCGCTTATTTTTTCAAATTTCAATATACCATAAAAAATAAGAAAGAAGAAAAAATTTTATTATCAATAGTTATATGCAAACATGGTTATTTTTCTACATAATCACAGTGAAGATAAAGGCATTACCAAAAGGCAATCACAGTGAAGTCTTTTACCAAATTAATAGACCAAGATTTCGTTCTTCACTTCGAAGTACATTGCAGCCAGCTATCTGAGATGAGCTTTAACGTCTAGAATTATTATTTTGGCCTCATATCTAGTTTCCTCAGTATAGGGATAAGTTGAAAATTATTAATTAGACTCTAAACTTTATCCTCGATGAATTTTATCAAAACAGAAGACTTTGTTCAAAGAGTTGGTCAAGTTGTTCCATAGAAACGGAGCATTTGGAATCCCAAGCAACGCGATAGCCGAACGGTACGTCAAAATTGGAACTTTGGAGGGAAGGCATTTCTGTTCCTAATTCCTTTTTTTTAACTAAAAATTTCCAAATTAATGAAGTCAATCAAAGAAATATTAAAGCTTTAACATCATTGATGGAGAGGCTTTAAGAAGCGAGGATCAAAAACCTTATCAACCGATAAGGGAAAAGTAACCATCTTTCTACATAGCTTTTAGTAGGAAATTTATTCTTTCTCTACTCTTGGCGTTTTTTTATGGCCATTGGATCCTGAAAAAAGTGGTCCTGACAACTTTTAAAGGTATTCTAATACTATCCCGTGTTTCGAAACTTCTGAATATTAAATCAATTATTGACTTGTAAATCTCTCAAGAATTAGAGCCAACTACTACACAAGCATATTAGGATCATCAACAAATAATAGATTCCCTAATAACACATTTTTTCAATTCCTCACAAAATTAGTGCAATTAAAATACTACAAGCTACCAATTAGTGTTGAAAATAACGAATCATATTATTTTACAAACATGAAATAATTATCGACAATTACAAAAATATGGTGGACATCATATATGAAAGTTTACCTAGAAATAATTTTGTTCAAATTAAATGTTACCATTGCCGATGACATAAGATAAGACTGCGACAGGAATCATTTTAAAAAATAATCTATTATTACTGCGTATGCAATATGATATCCTTCAGTGTTATTTAGAATTTACTTTAGCCTCTAAATTTTACCAAATGCGATAATTTAAATTATTTATATACGATTAAGAAGGTCGCCAAATTTTTCCTTAAGAAATGTGGAGCTTATAAGCAAGATTATGTTGATTTGGCCAGCTGGCCTACACAACTTCCTTAATACACATTAGTTCTGTAGGTCACTTTAATTTTGGAAGCCAATGCGCTTCACGTAGGAATAAACGTTGATATCACAACACGAAGTAAAGTAACTTATTTAGTGCAGTTAGATATTTGATGACAACATGTCATCAAACATGTGTTTGGAAGGTCTTGTGAATGAATATATAAAAATGGTACCTTATGTTTTACACAATTAGTTAAATGTCGTTAAATTTAATATTACTTATTTGAAGATAAACTATATTCCTGTTTAGAAAAATTCATATTAATCATCACATGACAAACGTAACAACGTATTTCATGAAATAGATAACTGCACGTCTAATTGTGCTTTCCCACGTGATTACAAAATTAAATTGGCGCAGAGTTTTACATTTATTACATTACAAATTAATTGAAGCACAAGAAAATTTTCGCCACTATTTCTTTTACTTAATTACATGAGTTTTAATTAATTAAAAATATTTAAATATTAACTATATTATTTTATGTCAATTAACTTCATTACCAGATTTTTTTTCTTGTATAAAAATTTTTTGATGCTTATTTTTATGAAAAGTCACTTAAAATATTATATTAAAAAACGATGAAGTTAAACACGAGACTTTATAATTATTTCTAGCACATGAGAATTTTTTAATTATTTTTCTTCTGATTTTTCGTCATTTTGTTCTATTGTTATTTTCTTCTGATGCGATATTTTTTCTTTGGATCCATTTTTTTGTAATGAAAAAGAAGTAACCAAGTTTCTAATAAACATTTACATTTAGTTCTTTGAAAGCAATTTATAAATAAAAAAAATAGTAGCTTTCAATAAATATCATTATCGATACTACAAGGTAAAGTTTCACATATGTTTTTAAAAAATTGTTGGGAAAAGCAATTCTATTTTTCCAAGAGAGTTCATAAAAAAGACTTTATAAAATTAGAATCTTTTCTTAGGAATAAACTTGAATAAATTATATGTATCAGGTTCTTTAATGAACACTAGGTTAAAATTTATTCAATTAATTTGAAATATTTAAAGGCACTACATACTATCGTGTAATTGGGGGGGGGGGGCTTTTTCTTAAGATATCCCTTTGCTTGCCATTATTGTTTTTTTTTAATGCAAAATTGACACGCGTATTGCTTAGGTTTTTGGATGATTGTCAGCTGATAGACACAAAACTTCCATTACCCGAAAAAGCCAAACAAATTTGAAAGCGATTCCTTAGTGCCCTCACAAACGATGTGTTTAAAAGTAGAATTAATAAATAATATTGTCTTAAAACTCATTATTGTTAATTTGATGTTAATTAAATCTTTACTTTTTTTATCACCATTTCACCGTGAAGGGCAATACAAATACTTGCTATGGCACGATAATAATTTTCAAACAACATTGGCAAACAAATCGCATGTGTCATGGGTCAGGCTGTCTATGAATCATAAAGCGAATAAAACGCAATGTTTACATATTATATATATCCCTAGTAGCACACAAATATTGTATGATATTGATCAATATTCGCAATATTGTTTAATATTGTGGAATATTGTTTAATATCATATCGTACAATATTGTGCAACAGGCTGTGCTACCTAGAATGTATTATATTATTTATAGTTAATAAAAGGAATCAAAAATATTTTTTGTTTCTTGGATAGTTTGTTCTTATCAAAATCTTCAAAATTAAATAAACTCATTGTATATGGTTTATTCAACAAGTATTTGTAGCTTTTATTACGGCATTAAATTGACAGAAGTTTTTTAAACGGATTTAAATAAATATAAAATTAGAAACACTATTTCTAGCAAGTTGAACAGTTGGTTTATTTTTACCACTTTAATACTGCAAATCGACTTCGCAACGTAAAATGATTCCTTTCAGACATATCACATTTATAGGAAATCTTGAAACGAAATTGAATTCTGGTATGCCAAGAATGCGGAAGAAATATTGGAATAAAATATTTCGGTATAAAATCAATTTCGAAAATGTTCTCACTCAAGTATATCAGCTGTCAAGCGATTGAAAAAAATCCCAGAAAAGTTTGCTGCCTTAAGAAATTTACTGTGTTTCTATCTTAGCTTCTATTTTTAACATGTCTTATTTTATGAATGAGAGAAAATACATTACGAATTTTTAGCGATACTTTAAATCTGAGCTTCTTGTCAATTCTTTCAACATAAAATTTCACCGATATTTTGTAATAATACGTAAAGCGTTCAAATTTAGCTATAAATATATAATACTGGGTTTTAAATAATATTAAATATATGGGCTGGTTTGTAAAAAATGCCACTGCATGTCTTTTTTTAAAATATAAAATTTGTTAAAGTGAAGGCGTGTACACTTCATAAACATATCTATTCATATCGTCGAATATCAAAGTACGTTAGTCTCACACTATCCTGTGACACATTTACACGTCAAATATGTTTACCCATGTTGTCAAATATTTAATTATGTTATTCTATACTGGTGCTGTGACATCTTTATTTCATAGACATATCTATTCATATTGCCGCATTGAAAAGAATCAGTCGACTCTCCATGGCCGAATGGTCATAGAACTGATCTCATAATCAAGGGATTGTGAGTTCCAATCCCGCGATTCACAGTTTATGTAAATATTTAATTGATTTTATGTTTCTCTTTATTTCATGTTCTAGAAGATTCTGGACATTTCTTTAGTTTACCAGACAAGTGTTCTGGACATTTCTTACTGCCTCCAGAAAAGTATTCTGGAACTTTCCCTGCTAGTATAAAAGCAGAAGATTTGTCATTTACTGTGTTTATTGTCAGTTCAGTAAATAAATTGGTTTAGCTCGACTTTTTGTGTGTGTCATTGAGTTCCACACTTAAGTACCTACGTGACAATATCGTCAAATATCAAATTACGGTTGTCTTACACAGCGCTATGTCACATTTACACATCAAATTTATTTAGTCATGTTATCAAATATTTAATTATGATTATTCTATATCGTGTTGTGACATTTACTTCATAAATGCGTCTATTTATATTGTCAAATATCAAATTACGATTGTCTTACAATGTGCTTTTACGCATCTACAATTTAAATATATCTATTATCATCATCAAATATCTATTTATAGATAGATTAACCTGTATTGTGACACATTTACAAGATAAATGCATCTTCTCATGTTATGAATATTTAATTATCTTCGATAGTGCTGAACATCAAGTCTTTTTTTTCCTCCAATAATATAAGTTTTAAAATCCAAAATTACCACAAGGCATTTGATGAGTATCCCGTTATTATAAATTAACACAGGTGAGATGACATAGGTGATGACAGTGAGTAGAAATATGAAACACTAGTGACAAATTTGTTCAGATATTGATTATGTGCCAAAGGATAAAAGTAACTTCTTAGGCCCTTCATTCCCCCTCTCATTGTTTCTTATAACTTTCTTGATTAATTGCATCTAAAATACTTCCTGAAAAATACAACAGATAGTCCTGACATTTCCTCAATAATTTCAGATATATAAAAGTATTACGAAGGTGAATACCAATCAGGGCAAGACTAGTTTGAGAAACAAAAATAGTAATGAAGTATTCACTGCTCTTATTCTTTATGGTAGCGTGATTTATGTCTTTCGTATCTTTTTACTGTCCATTTCTAGCAATTATGTTTGCCCATCAGCTCACTCGCAACTGCCAAAGAACTCCATTTATCGATCCAGGCACTATACTCCCTTCGAAATCTTGGAAAAGAAAAATGCTCAATATATTATTCCAGGTCTAATATTCCATTAAGTAATAACATGCAATATAAATGCATCACTTTATACATTCGTTTAATTATTATTTTTTAATTAGATTAATTTTTTAATAATAGAAACTTTCAAAAGTTTGGTCTTCTAATTTTATACTTATTTCTTGTAATATTTCTCACTTTCTGATATGCTTTTGTAGTGACTTCCGTCAAAAATATTTCTGTGTTATTTGAATTGACCTATATTTGATTATTTTGAAATGCAACTTTTTGTTGAAGAGCTGTTTTTTATTAACCCTTATTTGCATAATGTGGAAAATCTTCATCATAATATTCAGTGAACAAAAGATTGTATACAAAACAGGTACATTGTAAATTGGTTGTTGGCAACTTTTTTGACAACTATTTCTCAATAAGGAACGTAGCTGTCAAAAAAATGAATTGTCACAATTATTATAGAGGACTTTAATTTGTAATTCCGCTGTTTGTTGTAGTAGAAAGAAACGTGCGATTTCTTGAATATTATTTTATAACTAATCTGATTTTTGGAGGGGAGGGGGGTAATAAAAGCGACAATAAGTGGAGAAGTTTAGAAGAAAGGGACATTGAAGATTTTGTACTGAGCTTAACATGTAAATTTGTAGGATGATGGATATTTCCATTATACTGTTTTGTATTTATTTTATATTATATATTTATGCTAAATATTTTAAACATTTTTCCTTTAATTTAGAGCATGAATTATATCAATCTGATATATTTCACAGAAAAAAATAATCCAAAGAACAGATAAATAATGAATACATTGCGATAAAAATATGTTGCTGGAAAAATGAAAAATATTTGCATTTTATTATAATAGAAAAGAAAAAAAATATCTTGAAAAAATAAAAAACAGAAAAGAATGAAAAAAACTTTCAAATATTTTAATTTTAATCGTATTTTATCACATAATTGTCTAATCAAATCTAACTCTAAAACAGTATATGGAAATTCATATTTTTTACATTTCATTGTTATTTTTCATAGATCACAGCACTTAACGATATAGAAATCAAAAAGCTAAAAATTAAAATTAAACTCAGAAACAATATGTTTCACTCGAAAAATAAATTACACTCATCTCTATTCATACTATGAAATAAACCTTTGATCGTAGGGAAAGAAATTTAATCGCTGGTCGTCATATTCTGAACAAATTGACACCATTACATCATAAAATCTAATGTTATAAGAAGAAGATCCACAATTTCGAAATCACTCTTCAACGAAAAAATTAATATCAGATAAATTCTATTTTCTACAATTTCCCTAGTTTAAACATCAGTAAAAAGGTAGAAAGATTATTTATCTTTAATCATCTAACTTCCAATAAATTCTCAAATAATTAACACTCCACTTCAAAACTTGAATTTTTCATTTGAGGCCATTGTTTTTTATTCGAATTTATTTCAAATATCCACTCAAAATTATTTGACATGGTCATAAGTAGAGGTCACATTTTATTCAACTCGCGATTCTCGAAACGAAATCTTTTTAGAAATAGATAGTTAGGAAAATACACGAAATAAGAATTTTTTAATTAATTTAATTTCTATCTCCTCCCTTCTAAATTTCGAATGATATGGATTGCTTACTTCAAAGAAAACATGAATAAATATTTTTTTCAAATTCTTATAAATATTTTAATTGCTATATATTTTTTTAAAGAATCCACATCATAAGATGAAATGTCTTATTTGAGAACAAATATAGTTAAGAGTAAGAAATTTGAAGGAGCATGTTTTCACGGATGCTTGCATTATGTAAAACTTGATGATCATTGAGGCATACATAGTTGGAAAAAAATTCATTAAAAATATACATTAGTATTCATTTGAAAAGTTATCCACATTCGCTAATTTTAGAAGAGTTTCAAATTTCATTAAAGTTAAATATTATTAACTTTTCTGAATTTTTTTTATATTTTTGTAGTGCAAAATGTGATAATCAGAAAAATGAATTAAAAAAGGAAAATCAAGTATTTACTCGGATTTTTTCGGTTAAAGAAATATCTTGCTTAGATTATTTAAAACTAAAGTATATTTATAATTTTAATCAAACTGAAAAATGATATGAAAGAAAATAATCTAAATCAACTAGCATCTGATATTTGTATTATAAACGAATTGTTAATTGAATTTTTAAAATTTCCAAAATATAATTTTTTAGGAAATATAAGGAATATAAATGCGGAGGAAAGCCTGGATTTGTCTCTGAGAATAAAGTTTTAATTATATTGTTGTTTAAAATAATGCATTAAAAATACAAAAGAACTCCTACATGGAAGACTTAGTGACTTTATAAAAAGTCTTATGTATTCTACAATGTTACATGCACGATGCATTAGGGATTGCTTTTATTTGTTTTTTCCGGAAATCGAAGTTGGAATACAAAGGTATTGCCACTTCAATTTATAAAAATTTTATCAATGAAACTGTAACACAAAACTCTTTCTTTTTTTTCTTTTTAATATTCGGCGCAAACTTTGAAACTATATGTAGAACGAATTTCATTGACATTCATTCATTCATTCATTCATTGTTGTATTCGCTAGAAATTCCTACATCAGCAAAGTTATTTTCCAATCATCATTCTTTTAAATTTTATCTATTCATTATTTAAAAGTTAAATGTTTAATTACAGTATTACATTTTAAGATTTTTTTTCTATCGGCTTTTTTAGTTCTGTCTTTCATATTTTTGTTCACACTCCATTGGATTGGTTCCGTAATTCACTTCTCTGTTAATTTATCACTGCATTCCATATTGATTGATTCCTCCTTCCTATAGAACTTCAAAGTATTATTTCTGATATATCATACCATAAA